>JABACO010000007.1:5918812-5988812 GCA_013339895.1 Ephydatia muelleri
ATGCATGGTCCAAACCATGTGAAACATACTATACATGTACATACATGCATAGGGTGTTCCCAAATGAAGACATGCATGTTGCATGGAGGCCTAGGCGGATATGTATACATGTATCTAGCTATATCTGGCATGGATGGCCTGACCATGTCAAATCACATGTACAAGTACATTACGGAAAGACATAATAATTAGTTCTGTCTGCATGCACAGACTTTTTTTTTTGTGATCTTGGATCACTTAAATGTGCCTGCAGATGTGTATGTAAGTACACCTGTACATGGGGAAGGGGGAGGTGTACATGGGGAAGGGGGAGGTGTACATGGGGAAGGGGGAGGTGTACATGGGGAAGGTGGGAGGTGTACATGGTGAAGGGGGAGGTGTACATGGGGAAGGTGGGAGGTGTACATGGGGAAGGGGGGAGGTGTACATGGGAAAGGTGGGAGGTGTACATGGGGAAGGTGGGAGGTGTACATGGGGAAGGTGGGAGGTGTACATGGTGAAGGGGGAGGTGTACATGGGGAAGGTGGGAGGTGTACATGGGGAAGGGGGGAGGTGTACATGGGGAAGGGGGGAGGTGTACATGGGGAAGGTGGGAGGTGTACATGGGGAAGGGGGAGGTGTACATGGGGAAGGTGGGAGGTGTACATGGTGAAGGGGGGAGGTGTACATGGGGAAGGGGGAGGTGTACATGTTGATTGCCCAGGTCAATCCATACTCATGTACATACATGCACATCTGCAGGCACATTTAAGTGGTCCAAGTGTTCCATATAGAGCACTACAGGTGTACTTACATACACATCTGCAGGCACATTTAAGTGGTCCAAGTGTTCCATATAGAGCACTACAGGTGTGCATACATGCACATCTGCAGGCACATTTAAGTGGTCCAAGTGTTCCATATAGAGCACTACAGGTTGTACTTACGTACGCATCTGCAGGCACATTTAAGTGGTCCAAGTGTTCCATATAGAGCACTACAGGTGGTACATACATGCACATCTGCAGGCACATTTAAGTGGTCCAAGTGTTCCATATAGAGCTACACCTCCCCCCTTCCCCATGTACTGTGTACTGTAAATGGTGCAATAATTTATCGTCTGCAGGCGTGGGTTCAACCTTCATTGGGTCAGTGTTGTGAATGTGGTCATCATGGAGGGGACTGTGCTTTCGTGTAAGTAGGAGTGGCTTTCGTGGAGGTGAGAGTGGCTTTCATGGAAATGGGAGGGGCTTCCATGTAAAGTATTTTCGTGGGGTGGCTTTCATGGAAGTGGGAGTGGCTTTCATGGAATTGGGAGGGGCTATCGTGGAAGTGGAAGCGGCTCTCGTGGAAGTGGGGAGGGGCTTTAACGGAGGTGTTTGTGGACTGGACAAGGCAGATGAACCAGTGTCAGCTGGCAAGGGACCCTTACAATGGCCAGAACCCTCATTGGTACTGTACAGTAGGTGGTCCATTGCAGTACTCAGCGACACAAGGCTTATTTCAAGACACACACACACACACACACACACACACACACACACACACACACACACACACACACACACACACACATACACACACACAAACACACACACAAACAAACACACACACATACACACACCAAACACACACACATACACACACAAACACAAACAAACACACACATATACACACACAGACACACACACACACACACACCTTAACATGTGTTTCCAAGGGTCTCCATCCTTGGTACAAAGACAGGCACAGGTGTTAACACAACAGAATTCCCCCTCAGTAGACACATCAAACGCATGACATCATCATGTGAAATTGCACTTTTAATGGACCTAAACAAGCACACACAGATGTGCCCCATGCATCAATGCACATCCAGGTGCATAGGTGTGTGTGTATGTGACTAAATACATGTCTCGTGTGTGGGTGTGTGACATGGAGTATGCATAATCTTATACATGCATGCGTACAGAAGCAAGTCACACATGTGTGCAGATCTTTGCATGTTGCATGTGTTATATATATGTGCGTGTGTAATATATGTGCGAAATGTTATAAGTGTACATGTATGCGTTCTATGTGTGTGTGTGTGTGTGTGTTTATATGCGTCTGTATGTATGTGTTATATGTGTTGTGTGTATCACGCATTAATGCTTTCTGCACAGGATGGGAGTAACAAAACACTGGGCTCACAGAAATCGGGATAGAACATTGAATATATACTTCTTTCGAAATTGACCCGGTTGCAGTTAAATAAAGTATGGGAGCATCATACACTGTACATGTACATGTAGCTCCTAGTCCTACTGTACATGTACATGAACAATCTAATAACTTGACGGGGGATCTAATTAACAACCTGACATGACACCATCCATGTTAATTCTGAACAATGTGCTCATGAACTCTGGAGCCATGCCATGGCAGCACACACATTGAAACAGCATGGTGCATGGCCATTCTATTAATGTATTGTAAGATGAGTAGAGGACACACAAGTCTGAATGCTGTGGGTCTGTGCCATTGTTCTCATTCTCAGCACTCATTCATATCCTTGCTCTGGACACAAGTTTCAAAACACCAACCCCTCTGTCACTTTGCCCTCCTCCCCTCAATCACTTCCCTCTCCCCTCCATCACCTCTCTCCTCCATCCCTCTCTCCTCCATCACCTCTCCTCCTCCATCACCTCTCTCCTCCATCACCTCTCTCCTCCATCACCTCTCTCCTCCATCACCTCTCTCCTCCTCACCTCTCCCTCCATCACCTCTCTCCTGCCTCCATCACCTCTCTCCTCCATCACCTCTCTCCTCCATCACCTCTCCCTCCATCACCTCTCCTCCATCACCTCTCTCCTCCATCACCTCTCTCTCCATCACCTCTCTCCTCCATCACCTCTCTCCTCCATCACCTCTCTCCTCCATCACCTCTCTCCTCCATCACCTCTCTCCTCCATCACCTCTCTCCTCCATCACTCTCTCCTCCATCACCTCTCTCCTCCATCACCTCTCTCCTCCATCACCTCTCTCCTCCATCACCTCTCCTCCTCCATCACCTCTCTCCTCCATCACCTCTCTCCTCCATCACCTCTCTCTTCTCCATCACCTCTCTCCTCCATCACCTCTCCTCCCCATCACCTCTCTCTCCATCACCTCTCTCCTCCATCAACCTCTCTCCTCCCTCACCTCTCTCTCTCCATCACCTCTCTCCTCCATCACCTCTCTCCTCCATCACCCTCTCTCCCTCCATCCCTCTCTCCTCCATCACCTCTCCATCACCTCTCTCCTCCATCACCTCTCTCCTCCAGCACCTCTCTCCTCCATCACCTCTCTCCTCCATCACCTCTCTCCTCCTCACCTCTCTCCTCCATCACCTCTCTCCTCCATCACCTACCTCTCTCCTCCATCACCTCTCTCCTCATCACTCCTCCTCCTCCATCACCCTCTCCTCCCCCTCTCCTCCATCACCTCTCTCCCTCTCTCCCTCTCCATCACCTCTTTCCCTCCACCACCCTCTCTTCCATCACTCGTTCCCCTCTATCACCTCTCTCCCCTCCATCACCCCTCCTCCATCACCTTACTCTCCTCTCCATCACCTCTCTCAACTCCATCACCTCCTCCCACCACATCTCTCTCCCTCTCCATCATCCCTCCCATTTCACCCTTTCCCCTCCATCACTTCACTCCCCCTATCACCTCAACTCCTCCACAATTCATACATTAGTTTCTGAAGACTACCACTCCCCCTTCTCATCTACCACTCCCCCTTTTTGCCTGCTGAAACTTAGGCTTTACAACACAACGCTATTTACAACATTATCTCAAGATGGTTAGATAGCTCACTTGCTGCTTCCTAACACCAAACAACGCGATGTTCATTTCTGTGTGCAGCCATAACTGGGCAACCCACACAACATCGTGCCGACAAAATACGCCGCTTCCGCTCGAAGCGGCGTAGTGTTTACGCAAAGATAATATATATATAGGCCTATATTATCTCTGGTTTACGTGACCCTTCCTGTTTTCGTCAATCAGGCTCCTAGGCAGTGCGGCTTCCAGATAACATACCTTGCTTTGGGAGTGAGCGGATGACTGCAACGGCAGTGCTGAAGCGCTCTTCTAATGGTCTGGTAGCAAGTACAGGTCGTGTTGCCATCCCGCGAAATTTAACAAGTTTCATAGTCACGTGACGGTAGACATAAATAAAATTGTATACTCCAGCACAATTAAATTAATTTGTTATGTATGGCGCCTACGTTAAATTAAAATTAATCGTATATAACTTGAATATTCGACTGGTATTCTGCAGATGTATTTTTATTTCCACGATGGTTAGAGCCTCTGCGGGGTGCATTGCCTTTGTAGTCATGACCCTTATCATCGAGCAATGCAGTTCGCAATCAAGCAGCGAGCGGTACCTGTATTCCAGAGGAGAAATCCCGACCAACTTCATACTGAACCAGAGCTACCCGGATAGGAGCGAGGCGGACATATGCAGACCGATAAGACTCAGGATAGACCGGGTCTCGGCTCGCTTTCGCTCCGAACTGGTGACAGCAGATACCCGGCTTGACGCCACTTTCGCCACCGCGGATGCGCGCGTGATGACGTCACGCATGTACAGTCGTCTCGCGGCGCTCGCTTCGCTGCACGGCCGGCTTAGCCAGACAAAGCTCAACGTGTTGAAAGTGTGGACGACGACCGCAGATCGCGAAGTAGCCGACCCTCTGTCGCTACATTACGAAGGTGAGTTACCTGCAAAGCGGCAAATTACAAGGACTCGAATCGCTGGATGCTAATTTAAAAGGCGGTGGGCTTGTGAGTAGGACGTGAACACTATTTTATTGGCCGTTGAAAGGCCACCATGCACTAGACATGCATAATGCCGCCTCACACATGAACCCAGTCCAAACGGCAGGACATACTTCCATGAGCAAAGTTATCACTCCTGAGCAATTAGTGGAGCTGCTTGCCTGTGTGTGTGTGTGTGTGTGTGTGTGTGTGTGTGTGTGTGTGTGTGTGTGTGTGTGTGTGTGTGTGTGTGTGTGTGTGTGTGTGCATGTGTGTGTGTGTGTGTGTGTGCATGTGTGTGTGTGTGTGCATGTGTGTGTGTGTGTGCATGTGTGTGTGTGTGTTTGTGTGTGTGCATGTGTGTGAGTCAAGCATGGCCATACATGCAGATGTATCTACACAAAGCTTGACATTGTACACAGCTCTCCATATTGGGGGTATGTTTATTTTACCACAGCAAGCTCACAACAGCTGCAATTAAAGGCCCCAGTGACTGACACAAATCAGCATGTTGGTACACTTTGCATGCATGGGTTCCCTTTGATAATGGTGGCACAAGTTGTCAGCCATTGGCTGGAAGGACATAACTACCCCGTGTTCCTAGGAGCTAAATAAACATGTTGTTGTTGTTTTTGTTGTTGTTGTTGTAAATAAAATTCAGTGTACATGTACAGTTGTTACAGGGAAGGGGAGGAAGGGAGGATATGCTTTTTTGCTCAAATGCACATATGTGGAAACATCTACGCAGCTGCTATTGGCTCCATTCTTTGGCCATTGCAAATGGGTACTTGGAGACACTAATCCCAGAGATATGTGGGAGGAACCCTTCTCTGTGATTTTCCTATAGATCCTCCCTCTCATGGTTATAAACATCAGTTAATATTCTAGCCAAGTGGGCTCAATACCTGTACATGTCAAAACGATACAAGTCAACTAACTATATCCCATTAAATAATTGCCAAGTTACTATCTGGAATGTTGGCAAAGGAGCTGTGTACAATGGAACGCACCTTTTCTAACCTCCTTCCCAAACACTTGACTTGTGCTACTCTCTCTAATGAGGCTGTTTGTAGGGGAGATATGGGAGGGTGTTTGTACACTGTACAGGAGGTAAGGGAGGGTGTTTGTAGGGGAGGTAAGGGAGGGTGTTTGTAGGGGAGATATGGGAGGGTGTTTGTACACTGTACGGGAGGTAAGGGAGGGTGTTTATAGGGGAGATAAGGAAGGGTGTTCACAGAGGATCAAGGAACTAAGGGAAGGTTTTTACATGGTCTTATGCTGTGCATTATGTCATATATTGTACTGGCATGTAGTCTAAGTGAAAATTTTAGTGCATGGATGATTGACGTGTCAAATGATGCAGTATTGTGTGTGTGTGTGTGTGTGTGTGTGTGTGTGTGTGTGTGTGTGCATGTGTGTGTGTGTGCATGTGTGTGTGTGTGTGTGTGTGTGTGTGTGCATGTGTGTGTGCATGTGTGTGTGCATGTGTGTGTGTGTGTGTGTGTGTACATGTGCATGTGTGCCTGGAGTCTTGGTAAATATGGATGCCTGCAGATCAGGTGAATAGGAAATGCTTGAACTCGCTTAGCTAAAGTAGCTATTTTCATTCCAGTGCAGTAATGTATTACTAAACGGAAATAAATACTCAAGCATTCAAGTATCTTTATGCACCCACTCACACATACACACACACACATACACACACATACACACATACACACACACATACACACACACACACATACACACACACCTGCTCTTTCACAGGTCGCAGTGCACTAGTATCAGTGGGCAGCTATGGGGCAAATGTGCTTCTCCGTCTGGCCATCCAGGCTGGTTTTGATTGGGTCTCCTACGTGTCCACCACTTACGTGAAGCTGAGCGTGACCCCTGATGGTGAGATGATGTAATCTAGCACTGCTGCTAAATATAGAATGTGCGTGTGCATATATTTTTGTGCGTGTTTGTGTGCATGTGTGTATTGAAGGGGTTTCTTCAAGATATTGCATAATGTTTGTGTTGCTATTTTTCAATGTGGGCTGACTCCATGCGTGCATTATCAGAGGGTTACTCCTTCCTGGTATCTACGGCAATGTATGTGCATGTGCACACTACTGCAGCATACTCCCTAGTGTCTTGATCCTACACCACCAACATGCGAACAACCATGCACTACATATACTTCCTCACCCTCACAACACACACTTGCACACACACAACACATCACACGGCACCCACACACTCACAAACACACACATACACATACACACACATACATGTACACACACTCACACATGTACACACACTCACACACATGCACACACATACTCACACATACTCACACACACACATACATACAAATACTCACACACACGTACACATACACGTACACATACACACGTAAACACACACGCAACCTCTCACAGCGTGCAGGACCAACTTGGACCTGGTCTTCATGCTGGACCGTTCCACCAGCGTCGGTTCCACCAACCTCGCCCACGCCCTCAGCTTCATCACCAGCGTGGTGGCCTTCTTCGACATCTCCCCCAACGCCACCCACGTCGGCCTCATCCCCTTCTCCACCTCCGCCCAAGCCGCCATCTCCCTCGACGATTACGCCAATCAGCAGTCCCTCCAGCGGGCATTGGCCGGTGTGCGTTACACTGGGGGCTACACCTACACCGCGGGGGCCCTGAGACTGGCCAGGCTCATGCTGGACCCAACCAACGGGTACGGGGCACGCCCCCTCTCCCGGGGGATTCCCCGGGTGGCCGTGCTCATCACGGACGGGCGTTCCAACTTGGTTCCCGTTGCCAAGGACGCCCAGGCGCTCAGGGAGTCGGGGGTGCAGGTGTTCTCGGTGGGGATTGGGAGGGCGGAGCTGTCGGAGTTGGTGGCCATCGCCAGCAGCCCCTCCCTCCTCCACGTGTTCTTGCTCGAGTCGTTTGGCGTCGTGTATGACCTGGTGCAGCTGCTGAGCTTCTCTACCTGCGATGGTGAGCCAATGCGCGCGTGTGTGTGTGTGTGTGTGTGTGTGTGTGTGTGTGTGTGTGTGTGTGTGTGTGTGTGGGTGTGGGTGTGTGTGTGTGTGGTACGTGTGCATTTCCACACCTTCAGCAAAGCATGGTCATCAAACCTTCTCCTTCCACCTCACTTTCCTCCTCTCACACTTTTCCTTCTCCCCCTTCCCCTCTCCATTCCTCCCACTTTCCCATTCTTTCCTCTTCTGCCTCTCCTGCCCTCCCTCTTGTCCTCACTCCTCTCCCCTCTCCACCCTTATCTCCTCCCTCCTCCATACTCCCTCCCTCCTCACCAGCCCCAGCGACGATGGACTCGGGCACTAACACCACCTCCCTGGTCGGTCAGGATGACTTCCGCTACTTCCAAGGGCTGTGCCCCATCTTCTCCATTGCAGTCATCATTGAGCAGACAGACCTGACAGGCAGATGCAGCCTCTATGCCTCCAGCTCTGTGCAGAACCCTGGTCCCCTCAGGGGCAGCAGTGTGGTCTCTAATGCCAACAGCACACTGAGCCGTCGCTCTGTGGTGGTCACTTTCGATAACCACACCTCTTCGTCCAGGGTAAGTGGTGTGTGTGTGTGTGTGTGCGCGTGTGTTGCAGATATACAGGTGTGTGTGGTACGCGCACGTGTGTGAGTGCATGTATGTACGTATTTGTGTGTACATGTGTATCTGTGTCTGCATGTGTACAGTGTGCATGTACATGTGTGCCTCTACGCCATTGGGTGTGTGTATGTACATGGTTGTATGTCTGTATGTGTGTGTGAATAAGTTTGTATAGGTATGTGTGTATGTGTGTGTGTGTGTGGTGTGTGTGTGTGGTGTGTGTGTGTGTGTGTGTTAGTTATGTGCACCAAAAATGCACTACCTTATGTGTAGTGTGTGGGCTTGTTTGTACACTAGCGGTACAATCCACAAATGGTACTTCTAAACCATGATAATGACCAATCATGCTGCGTGCACCCTTGGTTGTGTATCCCAATGGGGACATACACTGTACAATGTACATGCATGATAGACGCTGCCTTTGATGCTTGCAGTGGAAATTGTGTTGCATTCGTCTTTTCCACGTCAAACACACAGCACACCAACACACATCAAGTGGGCGTCCTTATTTTGGGTCCTCCTTTTTTTTTTCCTTCTCTCTCTCTGCTTCTACTGAATCCTTTTTTTTTTGCCTTCTCTTTTGCATCATTACCTCCTCGCAAATGTCCCAACCAACCTTGTCATCTCCTCTGGTCTTCAGAACATCTACATCGCAGTCAGGGGTTTGGGGACTAGGAACATCTTCAGCCTGGTGTACTGGGACATGGTCTTCGTACATGAGGAGTACACCCTTCTCGCCCCCCTCGGAACCAATCAGTTCTTTCTCCTCAATCTCACCGCTCAGCTAAGGCCCATCAATGCCAGGTAGGGGCAGCAGTAATGGTCTAGAGGGATCAACTTTATCCATCAGCGCTTCGATGCTGTTGCTCATACACAAATGTATCTCACTATTGCATGACGAATCCACACATTGTATATTCCCTAATTCAAAGAGCTAGTAATACCCTAAAGCGCACTGCTTAAAATTGTGTACAAACATGTTAGTATTTTATTTATGTAATCACAGCCCTCAAAAATTATATTTAAATGAGATAACCATATCAGAATAAATCATTCATTGTTCGTTAAAAAACAATTGTCAAGGATCACCTATGTGCCTAAACAGCACTGCAGTGACTTCAACAACGGCTGCTTTTTTGTATCAACCACATATATTAGCTATGAAAATGAATTAATACATGTACATGTTTGTAACAAAACATTCACCAAGAGGAGCCATGATAAAAAAGAGCCAGTTTGTAACTTCAAACTGAGAATGGAAAGCTACTGTTGGTCTCAATCTTAAATCTTATTCTCACCTGACTGTGTAACTGCATGTTTGAAACAGTTTTAAAAAAAATTAAAACCATGATGGAGAAAAGTACATTTAAAGTCATCAGCTGAATGCGTCAAGATGAAATGGGTTATTTTGCAAGATTTAATGCATATCAAACCCCCTCAAAATACGGAATTTGTGCACATGCCTCTGGATATGTATTGTGTTAATTGATAAGTCAACTTCCATGATGATACAAATACAAAGACGAATCAAGTGAATCAAACTACTATGCTCATGTGGATATTAGGAGAAGGCAAATTGGTGGGGTTCATACAGTGGGTACAGGTGATAGAGTGTCATTTACATCTTGTATATTAAGAAGGTTCTGTACTGTAGGTTGCTGTGGCAAGTTCTTTCTTTTCTCTGAGATGGATGTGGGACCATCTCAAAATTATGTGACAAAAAGATGCTTTCGTAGTCTCACAATTGTGATGTACCAAGCTATGGTGTTTGAGCCATAGTTTATGTGTAAATGGTATATGTTGTGTGTGTGTGTGTGTGTGTGTGTGTGTGTGTGTACTGCATGCATAAGCGATACTGCACAAAGTATGTCTTGCAAGAGTATTCTAAATGCATATACAATCCCTTCGCCTTTGCAGTTTTCTGTACTTCATATCAGAAGGCAACAATGGTGGCTACTTCTCACTCACTCAAACAACCGGCATCCTGTCCGTGGGCAGCCCATTGCCCTGCAAAGCCACATGTAACACCACCTACGTGCTCGTAATCGTAGCCCAGAATGCTCTGTACCCCTGTCACAGGGGCAGGACAGTGGTCACCATAGTGGCGTACTCCGCCAGCCTGATCGTGTCTCCTTTGGCTCCAGTGTCCTTGCCGGAGAACACCACCATTGGCACCCTGGTGGCCCAGGTGAGGGCCTTGGGAGCCGGGGACAGTTACCTCTTTTCCATCTCCGCGGGCAACGTGGGAGGGGCCTTTGCCATGTGTCCCACAAGCGGGAGGGTCACTATCGCCGCGCGCCTCAATTACGAGGTCACAACCTCGTACAACCTCACCCTGCTCGTCCAGAGTGTGGCCTTCCCCTCCATACGCAACACCACCAGTCTGCTTGTGAGGGTGCTGGACGTGGACGAACCACCCTTCTTTGTTGCGCCATCGTGCGCCGTCGTGTCCACGGGTTGCACCTTCCAAGCACCAGAGAACGCATCCATCGGCACCCTGCTAGGGGCCCTCAGGGCGAACTCTTCTGATCAGCATTGTCCAGGCTGTGGCAACCTCACCTTTACCATCGACCCGCCACAGGTCCCGTTCTCCGTGAATGCGCTCGGCGAGTTGAGGATTGCCGGAACTCTGGACAGGGAGCGAGTCCCAAGCTACGTGTTCGACGTGATCGTCAGGGAGCAGGCACGACCTCTGCTGAGCTCCAGGGTTGGTCTGCGAGTGGTGGTCATGGACATCAATGACAACGCTCCCGTCCTCGTCTTCCCCACGTCGGTCATCGAGATCCTCCAAAGTACTCCTCTCGGGACTGTGGTGGCCAGAATTGTCGGGACAGATGCCGATAGTGGAATCAATGCTGAGATCCGCTTTGCCATCAGCTCTACAACTGCCAGTCCATTGCCATTCCAGTTGAATTCGCTTACAGGGGACCTTGTCCTGGTTGCCTCCTTGCGTGACACCACCACGCCTTTCTACAAGTTCAACATAACCCTGAGTAACCCCACCCCGGGCCCTGTCACCACGGTTACGATCACCGTGCGGGTGATGGGAGACGCACAAAACAGACCTCCGGCCTTTGATGCATCCGTCTACTCCGCCACTGTACAGGAGGGTCTGGCTGCAGGAACTCCAGTCCTGCAGGTACGTGCCACCGATCCAGACCTAGAAAGCAATGGCTGGATCACGTACTCCCTCCTCACCAACACCACCGTCACCACTATCACTGCCACTCCTACACGCAGCAAGTTCCCATTCCTGGTGGATCCCGTATCGGGCCTCGTGAACACCTCGTACGACCTGGAGGTGGACGGGAATGCAACGTACATTTTCACAGTAGTGGCCACCGATGGTGGGGCTCCTCCCCTCAGCGCCATCGCCACGGTCGCGATCACCGTCCTAGATGTTGCCCGCCGTCCCCCGGCGTTCCTGCAGGGTGCCTACCACTTCTCCATACTGGAGACGTACCCCCCAGGGGAGCTGGTTGATGTGGTGACTGCCGTGGCAGGCAATGCTGATCAGGGTGCGGGTGCTGGGATTGTGTATAGCATACAGTCCCCAGACCCGGCTGTCCCCTTCTCCATCGGGAGAATTGACGGAGTCGTCGCTCTGAACCGGGACGCTTTCCTTGATGCCAACGTCAGGTCCATTTACAGCTTCATTGTTGTAGCTTCAGACGCAAAGGTCCCAAGTCTGAATGCAACGGTCACTGTCACCATCACCTTGATCAAAGTGAACACCATTCCTCCCACTTTCATTGGGCCGTGCAATGCCGCCGTGCTAGAGAATCTCTCAGCGGGAACCGTGGTGACGATGTGCACGGCAACCGGCTTCGACCGCACCACAAACATGACATCAAATGATGTCGGCTATCTGATCGTCGATGGCAATGTAGGAAATGCATTTCAGTTCGTCCCATTCGACAGGCTCGGAACGATCGTCACCCGCAAGCCCCTCAATAAGACAGTGACCCCATCCTACACTCTGACGATAGAAGCCTCCAACTCATTTGCCTACCGATCGCTGATGGACATCACCATAACTGTACTGTCCCCTTCTGACGTCAACAGTCCTCCTCTCTTTGTCAGTCTGCCCTCCGCCATCAACATCACCGACTCGACCATAGCCAATGGCACCACCCTAGTGACCGTCCTAGCAGCCACAGACCGAGACGAAGGTGCAAACGGTCGACTGACATACTCCATCTCGGGGAGCATCCAGCGGGGTAACCAACAGACCTTACTCACCGTGAGGGTCGCTGATGGCGGTTCCCCGTCTCTGTCGGCGACGGCCAACGTCACACTGCAATTCGAGTCTCCGTGTCCCGTGCAGGTGTACTCCGTTAATGAGGCGTCGGGTGTCGTGACCGCTGGACTCCTGTGCAGGGTGGCCCTCTCCCCTAAGGAGAGCAATGTCACGATCGGGGGGAATGCCACGCTGCATTGCAACGTCCTCGGGAACGCCGCGCCAGTCTACCAGTTTGCGCACAACGACAGCTTTGTCACCATTCCCTCCGGGGTTGGCTGGCTGCGACTGGAGGGGGTCAGTTTCGTGGACGGGGGGACGTATGCTTGCAAGGTGACCACTCAAGTGGGGAGCCTGCAGAGCGAGTCTGGAGTGGTTAACATTCAAGGTCAATACTACATGTAATTCATAACTCATTTACCACATTGACGTTTCTCCCCTCCTTACTTTTCCTCTCTTTCTCCTTCCCTATACTCACTCGCTGCTCTCCTTGCATCTACCTCTTGTTTACTAATCGCCCCCCTTTTCACTCCCTCCTTCCCTCATTTGATGTATCCCTCTCTCTTCACTCCACCTCTTGTGTTCCTCTCTCTCCTCTCTTCACTCCCTCCTTCCCTTACCTCTTCACTTTTCCCCCTTCACTCTGCCTCTCTTGTTTTGCCCCTGTCTCTACCTTCATCACCCTGCAGTCCCTCCAACGATACTCTTCCCTCCACAAGACCAGGCCCTTGAGTTGGGACGGACTGCTCAGTTCACCTGTCAGGCTAGTGGCATCCCTTCACCAGTGGTTAATTGGGTTAGGTAAGCAGATGCTGCCATTGTGCCAGCACGAATAGCAACACAATGCAATGCAATACACTTGGAAAGCCTGCATGCAACAACAAGGATTCATTGATTGTTTTCTTTTATGATGCAGGCAGGGTTAAGTATTATGGTGTGGACATACAATACAGTACATACTGCTGTATACATGCACACACATGATATACACATGCATGACACATGTGCTATTACTTATAGTTTTATTATGCCTATGCATTGTCTGATGCTGTACTTATGCGGTATTGTACTAGTAGAGAACAAACTTGATAATTAGGGCCTTGAATAGAATTATTATATATATTTTGCTTGTTTGTGAGCTTATGAAATTATAAATATCCAATCAGCACTTGGCTTGCATGTGTCTTTTTTTGCTGACTTCATTTGCTTACAAAAACAACTAATCGTAAGTTTACCTGGTTTAAAATAATACTTTTACATGTGCGTGGCTGCATGTGTGTCACATGATGCCACCATTATCCCCCATTGCAGGATCGTTGGGGGAGGAGGCACCCAGGTCGGCGTGCTGCCCAGCTTGCGTGTTTCCATCCTCGGACCATTCCTCGTCATCACGGAGGTGCAGGATGGGGACCAGGGGACGTACGCATGCATCGTCAGCAACGCGGCCGGCACGGTCACTTCCTCTGCCACGCTGACCATATTCGGTTAGTCAACGTGCCCTTTTATCCCTGTACAAACTGTATTGCCTCCACTTGTCTGTTTTAGTTACTCCCCCATGGTTTAAACGTATACCCCAATCCTCTTCTATTGCTCCTGCAGGAGTAATGGATGCAGTCATGGCCAGCATCATAGACTTCTCCATGCCCAACTCAAACTACACCTGCAATGATTTCAACGCCAGCAACTTTGAAGTAAGGCATCTCATCTTGACATTTTTCCAGGCCGCACTTCAGTGCTGTTACTTCTTGCTAAATTAGAATGACACTAGGTTCATTGCAAAATAGGAGGGTGGCATGATATATTTACTGACATTGGTGTACAGCTGACCTGAACAGCAGCATTACGATTTTATTGTTGAGCTGTTTTTATTGCACATGTAAACATAATACACAATTCCCTGTTAAAGTATTCATTCCCTTTGACAATTCCACTTGCTATGTATCCATTTGTATTCTATTGCATACACTGAGTCAACCAAGCTATTAACGGAAGTGCAAGTTATTAATGGAGGTAATTGTGCTTTCAGCTCAGCAGACTCTGAGAAACTTTAGTCACTAAGCTCAATGCTTTCACTACATTCATTTTAATTGATGTACATTGCACATTGCACATTTTAGTCATTTAATTAACAGTGGGAGCCTTTGTATCAATGACATAACATGTACGAGCATGCCCACCTGTAGCACATACAGTGATATGGCAGCCATCGTCCATGTGCAGTGTACGCTTGCTACTCTATTCACTTCACTATTTCCCCTCACACACACACACACACACACACACACACACACACACTGGCTTTTCTGTGCACACGCACCATTGCAGAATGCTGTCTCGACCATCACTGGCTTCACTACGGCTGTCTCCGTCGTCGCCGGCGACGCACTCTGCGCTCCTTCAGCGTGCAATCCCAACCCTTGTGGAAATGGAGGGTCGTGCCAGCTGGATCCTCTGCACGTTGGGGGCTTCTATTGTGTCTGTGACCCAGGGTACGCAGGGATGAACTGTGAGGAGGACATTGACGAGTGTATGAGTGGTAAGTGAG
This sequence comes from Ephydatia muelleri, assembly GCA_013339895.1. Lineage (NCBI taxonomy): Eukaryota > Metazoa > Porifera > Demospongiae > Spongillida > Spongillidae > Ephydatia > Ephydatia muelleri. The sequence goes on from JABACO010000007.1 coordinate 5,933,992, forward strand.
GTGTGCGCCAGCAGGGGAAATTAATTTATTTTTGAGTACAAACGTAATTTCTATGTGCATGTAGGTATGTGTGCCGGTGTCTGGGGTGGGTCTCTTGAGGGACATGGGTAGCACTGCGCATGATGCACGCATGTACACAGAGGCATGTAGCAAATATTTTATACCTGTAAGCATGAAATAAATGCTGCATGCGTACACATTTTAAAGCACCATAAAACAAATAATAGCATTAACCCTAAATACTTAAAATCTCTTTCCCCTCCCCCCAAAAGGTCCATGTCTCAATGGTGGACTATGCAGCAACACGTGGGGGTCATTTTCTTGCGACTGTCAAGCTAACCATACGGGGTTCCGGTGCCAATACTCGGACGTGTGCCTCTCGCAGACTGTGTCCTGCCCCCCGGGGACCACCTGCGTGGAGACGACCACCAGGGTGGGGGGCTACGTCTGCGGGAACATCACCTCCGACCCCCACCTTGCTGTCTCTACCACCACTCTGTCTGCTGCACAGCTGGAGGAGATTGAATATGTACTCCTGGAGGCTCAGGTTGGTTATTGACAGCATTCAAATTGGAATTGTGCGCTGAACTTGGTTCTCTCAGTGCGTTAGCATTAAATGATTAGTTGAGGAAAGCTAGTTAATGCCCATTGACTGTTGATGCATGCATGTGGGGTGATGTACAGCCTAGTCCAGCTTAGAAACCAGGTGCAGAGGGGCAATAGAGCTTGGACCCATGTTTTAGCATGTGTGTGTGTGTGTGTGTGTGTGTGTGTGTGTGTGTGTGTGTGTGTGTGTGTGTATGTGTGTGCATGTGTGTGTGCATGTGTGTGCAAGTGTGTGTATGTGCATTTCGTGTGTGTTTGTTGTTCATTGGGATGTATATATGTAATTAATTCTACAGGTTTTATGTATGCAAGACTAGTGAAATTGATCTTAATATCATTTATATTCAGCTTCTGGGGAAAAACCTAAGTTAGTCAACAACAAAAACTTGTGTCCTCATCTGTATGTGATCTAATTGTAAAGCAAGTGTCTGATTGGTCAATTGGATGTATGTGTGATGCACAGCTGTATGTGTTAGAGTGGGTGGAGTAGAGGGTTAAGGTTAGTAGAGAATTAAGGCTGTACATACAGTGTGTACAAACATCAGATACATGCAGGTGGTGATCACCACACATTTCACACTCCACACACACATACAATGCAGACCCTCTCAACTGCAATACGAAGAAAGAGGTCTGATCCTAACAATATGCAGTTTGACTACAGCTCTTGTGAAGCCAGGTTTATTCCCATGGGGGATTACTACATCCTCATCTGGGTGTGTCTTCCTGGAGCTCCTCCCCCTGGGATTGAATCACTGCATATTCTGTGCAACTACTTCAGTCGCATCACAGGCATCAGTCGGTGTTGGTTGCCCGGCAACGTAACATTTTTTGAGTTGGTGCCAGCTCCTCCCCCAACCAAGTAAGGACACGAGGCAATTGATTGGCACTCCATCACTGCAACCATGCATGCATTTGCTTGGCATGGTACTTGTTGATTGCATTGGAACAACCAAACATGACATGCACATTGCAGTGTACATGCCCTTTTGCTTAATGTTCTTTGTCCTGCCTCATTCACTTTTTAACATCATTGTGCCTCCTTTTATGGCCTCTTCTTCTCTATCTTCCCCTCCACCTCCTCACCTCCCATCCCCATCCTCCATATTCTTTTCCACTCCTCCCCACTTTTCCTTTCCTCACCTCCTGCCTTCAACTCCCTCAGTTTGAGTGTCTCCTTCATTCTCCTCGACCCCACAACGGGTGGTCCCCTTTCTTCCACAATGGCACTAAAAGTACTGGCACTGAAGGGGGCATTGGAGAAGATGGGTTCCTATGGTTACCATGTAACAGGGTTCTCTGAGGCCACAGCAGCTTCAGCCTTCAATTCCACATGTATGTGCTTGCACGTGCAAAGGGTGAGAGGGAGGAAGGGAGAGAGGGGAAGGAATAAGGAAAATGGCATTTACATGTACCACTAGTTATTTTAAACTGTAAGTTATGTCAGAGAGGAGGTAACATACTTGTTCTTTCTAATATTGCTGTGGACTCAACTATAGCACAAGAAGTTTATATTTTTACCAGTTTTCTGTTATTCTGGGTGTGTACCTTGTGCAAATGTAAGTATACAATTATGTCTTTAAAATTCAGTAATGTCTAGCTACACACGAAGCATGCATGTACCAGTGTCTTGAATAATTACCTGTGATAGGATGGCGTACAAAACCTGGAACACTGTGTGGCCTTTTTGTATGCAGTATTGTATTCCTCGTTTGTTTTTTGTGTTGTTTATTGCATATCATGCCTTTTGCCATCATACACAACTGGATGTGTATTATAAATGGTAACTTTCCTCACAGCTGTAGGGTCTCTTGCTGCTATCATAACTACTGTTCTTCTGGTGGTGCTGGTGGCCATTTGCATCACCATCGTGGCTTTGATCATTGGCAGGAAGCGAGATACAAAAAGGTCAGTGGAGAAATTAAATTTGCAGGTGTGCAAAATTGTACTGTACATGCCCAGTAGTATAGTATTACACTATTGTGAAGTGATGTCTATTTCCCCATACATGAATTACACAATCTGTTGTGCTTGTTCCCCTCACAGGAGGATCAAACTCTCTCAAACCGCATGCAGTATTTCGAGCCTCTCAACCTTCTCCAGCCAGCAGCACGATCCTGACTCTCTGCAGGACAGCCCCTATAGCCTGATCCCAGCAGAGAAGGAGACAACCTACACACTCCAACCTCACCAGTCTTTCGTAGAGGACCCCTTTGATGATCCAGTGTATGTGTCCAGGTACACAGTACACCATCCTCACCCAGCATCATCATCGCCACATCTCGGGACACAGTCCATCATGAGCAATAGAGCGAAGTCCACTTTCGACGTGGCAGAACCAAGCAGCTCACTTCAAGGGAAGGGACACCCTGACAAGAGGGCACCACTGCCAACTCCACGACCTGATGGGCCTCGGAGGTTTTAAACACATCAATGGATCTCATTGAGACATTGCTTATTTTTTGTTTGTGTTTTTTTTTGTTTTTGTTTTTTTTTTCTAACTCGGCACAAAAAACAGCATCATGGCAGGTCCATGGAGCGGTGGATTGTATGTTCAGTGCATGTACAGACTGTACACTATACTTCTGCGTGCCGTTTGTGCTCCATTTATGTCCATATGTTGATATTGAGCACTTCGACAGATGGGCACGGCCATTCATAGGATAAAAGGTCACAAGATGTTAAAATATAAAACAATGCAAGTGAATTTTGCTGAGTGTAATCTCGTCTTCATTAAGCTCGGGTCAACCGATGCAATTAACGTAGTTATTATTGTTGAAATGTTATATTGGTATTATTATTAATGAAGCAATTCTCAAATGCCGCATTAATTAACAACATTAGCTAGCCCTGGAATATAAATATTAGAAGGCCCATCCACCTGGAATAGAGGATGCACTTACTTTTCGTTGGAAGTTTATCTTTAAACAGCTTTTCTTACTACTATATTGTTCAATGTTTCTAGCTGTTATCAGTTCGATTGACAAGCAGTATGCTTTTTTAAAACAAAGCTAGTGGTTGCCAGAAGCGCACAAATAGCTAGGGTATGAGTACTCTGATGATTTCAACAGTTTTTTCATCTGCACCTACATATGGCAGTCCAGAGGGCAGTGCAGCCTCCATTTAGCGGCAAACTATTTCTCCTTCCCCCTTTTCCCTGGAATTATGATTATGAGGCTTTGCAGCTGGTCTGTGACTTGTGCATACACTGTAGTACAGTTAGTTTCCCGGACCGTTCAGGGTACCGGTACTATATAGTAGAAGCGAACCATGCAGGATTGAACGTGCGTTGGCGGATCAAAGACATGCTGAGGCGCGGCTACAAAGATAGCCTCGCATTCCTCAGCCGCCCATTCCTCCACAATGTACACCTCAAATGGCCGTGTGGGTAAGCAAATTCAAATAGAACTACGAAGAAATCAAACTACATGCATAAACGCCCTCGTTCAGTACTCAACTGTGTTCCACGCAATTATTTACCATGAGGACTGCTGAAGAGGAAGAGCTAAATGCAGGCAATGCTACTATACAATTATGTAAGATCTGGGTGGTGTCTGGCAAACACAGATGTAGGCGATTTGTAATGTTCGTGTTGTAGATTTTATTTATTTATTTTTTCACTAGCACCACTCTGTGTACGTATTGTTTGTTGTATATGTAAAAGGTCACATTTCCTCATTTATTTTACAACTAATGTGACAATACACATTCATTAATCGATCTAGAATTACTTACATATGATAACACAAATTTGGCTCTACACCCTATAAGCAAAACTAATCGAAAAACGACATATACATAAAAAGAAAGAAATAAATATACCAAATTGCTGGTGAGGCTGCACTACAGGAACATCACTTAGGACCCACCGGACACATCTGTGCTTGAGGCATGTCCTTGGCCCCTCCCCGTTTAGCTATGTCACTACAGGTTTGTATTGGCAACCTATGGAGCTCCATGCCCCAGACCAAACAACGGGCTATTCAATGGAATAGCACGTTGGTATGATGCTCACCTATGGTTAGTTTGTACCAGCAACTATTAGTTAATGCAGTTGCAGTGCTTAGCAGTTGAATATCTTGCTATTAATGCAATTAAAATAGCACATAGTGACATTCTGCCGGTGTAAGGTATCACATTTAAATGAATAATGCATCTTATCATGTGAGCACAAAGATGAATTTCTCAGAACTCCAACCATAGCATCTTAGATTGCAGTGGTGGAGAATCTACCTGAGGACAAGGCTGTGAAAGAGGCTTAGGCCAAGAGACAGAGAGAGGATGAGGCAGTGGATATTCTGAGACTATTAGTGCATACAATTAACACCCGTTCCATGAGAAACGGGTGCTTTTTAAGTGGTTTTTTTTTGCAATCACCATTAGGTGAAAATGTGTCGGTGATAAAGCGCATGACTTTTAAATATAACTGTCCCATTTTACAATGATTTTAAACTATCTGTGCATTTTTATTTTATTTTATAGGCTCTTGGATCGCCGTCTGCAGTCTCCCAAAGTTAAGCGGTCTTGCGGAATGGACAAAAAGTGCACTTTTTTTCTGAGTGTGCTCGATGTGAATTAAAGCATATCATCATTCTGGTGTGTTCTATCTTACTTTAGTGTAGTCTTTTACTCATTATAATACTTCTAGCTATGATGTTAAACGTATGGTGTCGTATCGCACTTGCCGATACCCGTGAATACCAACTGTTACGCATGCGCGTGTGCCTAAGATACATACTTATGCGTATTACATCTACAAACATTACGTAGCTCATAAACCAAGGCAGTGAGCTACAAACCTATTATATATATTTAGTGTCCAAGCATTTGGAATTCTTTTATCCTCTAAATCAAGTCCTTCTTATTGTCAGATGTCTTCAAATTGTGCTCTTGCAAGTAATACCGAAGCTGTGTAAGCTTGAGATGACTAAGATCCTCTGAATCTATATTGTGAAATTGTATTCTACAACCACTAAAGTTTACTCCTGGATTACAACTAAAAGAGGTCCAATTATTAAAATGGTTACAACTGTTGACGCGAGCAAATTAGTTAGTTTGCTATATAGTTTTTCCTGTTCATCATCATGCAGTACCTCCATTAGGCTTGTAATCACGGGTGCAATGTAAACTATGAATGTGTGTAATTTGGCGGGGTGTACTACATCCGCCATGTTGCAATCAATTAATATTAGCAGTGTTGCATGTGCCGGTGCCGCAGAGTGCACTGGCCAAACATGTTGCGCGCAAGTTGCCACCTAGTGGCCGCAGTCCTGAATTGCAGCACAGGTCGCCATGGAAACAATTGACCACAATGATAAAACGGCATATACGAAAACAATAACAGATAAAGTATCATTAACTGAATTCCAGCAGCCACGTATTACAGTGTACATTCAGCTGGCTAAATAGGGTAAACTCTGTAGCACTAACCTATATATAATCATACACAAAACGGCCAGTCAATTTTTTGCTGCCATTAAGCTAGCTATATAGCAAACAGTACTACAAGTAGTACCAATGCGATGCTGGGACCAAAGCTAAGACCACCATTGGCGGCATGGGACGTACTGGTATCCGAACACCCTGGCCTTTTGGAAGGCTTGATTGTTGTTGACGAGAGGTATAAACGGTACAAGAACGTCAGTGGGACCATGGCCTTTGAGCGTGGGATAACTGGCACGTGTTTCTGGTCCAACGTACGAGGCTGTCGGGTTCTTTGTGAGCCACTGTTCAAAGATAAAATCGATCATCGTGTGGTGGCTGAGAAATATCGGGTCGTTGGCGGAGGCTGGAACGCTGCTCATGGTGCCAGGATCTAATCCATTCATGTTCAAGAATCCACCCATTCCTAATATAATGTGACCCTATCAAAAGGGATGGATGTACAGTGTGTGAAACATTAAGCAAAATATCAAAATCAGTTTTCCTACCGGGTACGAAAAAATGTTCTGAAAAATATTTTATTTTTATTTTATTTTATTTTTGCGATTTGAAAATAGGTTATAGCTGAAATAAAAATAATAAAAATAATAATAAAGCGATTTTGGCAAGTTATTATTGCATTATAAACTTCTCGACGATTACCTGCAGGTTTCCATTTTTTAGGTTAGTTTATTACCTTAACATATGTATATGTAGGTACCGTATACATCATGTTCACACGATGTCTATCAAATGATCAATGACATGCAGTGCATGGAATTTATGTATGTCTATATCTATGTTTAAAGAATGTTTTTACGACATAGGCATACATGCATAATCGCAAGCGTAGTTGGTACACACACAGAGTGTAATACGTACTATCTTGATGTACCAGAAGATCATGAATAGCCGAATCAACCTGTTTAGCTATATATCGCGGCACAAAGTCTCCAACTATGAACTAGCAGATCACACTTTCGCAACCATAGCAACGAATAGCTTAACTTACCGCGTTGTGCAGTTTTCTTTCTATTCCTTTATTGCATAGCGCGTTGTCGCTACCACAACTGTTGTTAACAGAATCCCTCTGCGTAGCCGCGGAAGCCTGTAGAAGCAAAGGAATACGGACTGGAATCGTAGTTTGGCATACTAACAGCCACGTCGACGTCCCTTTGTGTGGGCCACAGTCGGGAATTTTCGTTGCATGCTGCATCAACAGGACATCTGCGGAGTAGACCTGTAGTGATTGTAGGATCACATAGGATACCCTTTCTGTCACATGTCAAATCTGCTTTATTCCAACAAATGGTTTGCCAGGCTGCAAAGCGTCCCTGAATGTTCCCATTTACACTGGATCCATACCAATCGTTTGAAAGTACAGACTTGCGGTTCTCTGGCTTTGTCCAGTCCCAGTAAGGAAGAGAGAAGCTGTCGTCGTTTATCATTATCTGTATCTCGCGTTCAAACCACAACAGAAGTATTCGGTGCCATGTTAGGAATCCGGAGGCCTCATGACCGTAGTCTCTAACCTCTGAAGGGGGAAATTTGAGCACAACGCACGTTGATGATGTTTCCGAACCGTAGTAGTAAATAATAGTACATGTTTTGTTATATAGGCTAGAGTCGTTCGTATAGCATATTATGCGCAATTAAGAAGTTAATTGATTTCACGAGTGAAATCAAAGTGCCGTACTCAGTGCATGTATAGGTCATGCAAACAAAAGTTAAAGTTCCGATTACTTTGTGGTTGTTCAAAATGTATAATAAATACACAGCGAAGTATCCTAAATGATCCTAAATCTAGGGCAGCGGCAGACATTTACGCAGGTCGCCTTAACCTGCATGCAGTGATGTCGCGGTTCGCCCGCCAACCGTCAAAACCGTCAAACCAGGCGATACGGTTGGCTTGACCGCATCCGTGACCGTCAGGTAAAGTGAATAATTGAATTAGTTCGCGAACCACTTAACCGTCAGCCTAAATATTGAGGCAATAACCGTGGGACCGTCAAAAATTTTGACGGTCAACTGCCGGTCAGACATTAAGAAATTTTTGCCTTTTTTTGTTGGATGACTGAGGGTCACAATGCAGTATTCATACACCGAAGTGACAATTCGATAACAAGACGTACGCTGACACCGTCAGGTAGTTATAAGAATAATATTTTTTTATAGAATACATGTTGCCGATGACTGTTTATTCTAATAGAATTAATAGATTTTGTGGATTGCATTTTGTTGCCAGGATTTCATTTGCTGCATGGATTTTAGTTCTGTGAGTGACGCTGTTTTAATTCGTGCAATTGCCTTTGGCTTTCTAGTGTACTATCGTTTCCTCCCAGTTCTGACTTCTGAGCCAATGCCGGTGTCAGAGGCATAAATGACTCCCAGGCATAAATGACTCCCCCGGTCATTTACGCCTAAGGTGTAAATGACTCCTACTAGGCATATATGACTCCCCACGTGAATTCCATAAACCACGTGTAGTTGTCGAAGTGAGAAAGCTCGCTCGCATGGACCAGGATGAATTCAGTGTTGTCGAGGATTACCTGCGTATGAATCAATATCCTAAGGGCATTTCAAAGGGAGATAAGGCCAATCTAAGGCGCAAATGCAAAAACTTCAAATTCGACTGTGAGAGTGCTCTATTTCAGAAGAGTGAAGAAAGGCGACGGTGACGAGGAAGGGTGGAAGATTTGTGTTAGGACCGAAGACGAAAAAAGACGCATTCTGGAGTCATGCCATGCAGGAATTGAAGGTAAAACAGAAAGTATATATTATTCAGTACGATAATTGTATACCTGTATTTGTACATGTAGGAAGCCACTTAGGCAGAGATAAAACCATTCAAAAAATATCCCGTCGTTTCTTCTGGAAAAACATAAATGAAGATATTTGAGTATTTGTACAACACTGCGACAAATGACAGAGAACTAACGCTAAGTTTTCAAAGTCCAATGCTAAGCTGCATCCTATTGTTCCAATGCCAAATGTTTGGCACCAGGTTGGTGACTTCATGTAGGGAATCATATATGCCTAGGCATATATGACTCCCCCTTGATAAAAGTGACATAAATACCTTTACTTGCTATCTCTGGAAAAACCAACGGGGATTTATTTATACCTAAGGCTATAACGCCTTCCCAAGACAGGAGCCAGTTTTGTCTAGGCAGACAACAGGGGAATCATATACATTGGCAAAGATCGACGGGGAGTTAATTATGCCTAAGGCTGTAATAACTCCCGGGAGTCACTTTTATCAAGGGGGAGTCATATATGCCTAGGCGTGAATGACTGGGGAGTCATATATGCCTAGGCGTAAATGACTGGGGAGTCAAATACGCCTAGGCATATATTACCGGGAGTCATATATGCCTAGGCGCGAATGACTGGGGAGTCAAAATTTAGGGGAGTCATTGGCGACTGTGACACCGGTGTCGCGGTACACTTTATCCCGGGATATTTTATCCGCCCGGATAATTAGCGCTAGTATTTAATTTCCGGCCGGATATTACATCCATCCTACCCTGGTATATTTTATCCTACCCTAGGATAAACTATCCTAGAATGTTTTATCCTATACGTACATGCATGTACGTATATTACCTACCCAAGGAAAGACTTTCTTAATAAGTTAGAAAATTTTATCATACAGGTACATGTAAAAACCCTGAGTTAAACGTTCACAATGCATGCGCATAAATGCACCATATGCATGTATATGAGCTACACTTTAAATAAAATAACATTTTCCTAACAGTTTCAAAATGATTAATTTGCTTATGTTTCTTACATAAATGGACTCTTCTTCGCCCATTTCGCATGCTGCCGTTTGAAGGTGGCCCCCCCCCCCCCCCCCCCCCCCCCCTTCCGATGATGAAAACAATAAATCGTTGCATTGAGCACACATCGATACAGCTGCAATAATTTCCATTTCTGTTGCGCCCACACATTCAAGGACTATGAATTTTAATTGGGACTGACAGATGCATGCTTAGTAGCCACTTGTACATCTAATGTTGTAATGAGGCCATTTTCTGCACCCTCGATACGCTTATAGAAAACGGGAATAAGCGCTAGATCGTGTGCATGGACTCCTCGTAATTATATTCTGTAAAATTGAGTTGCTTCCTTTGCACGCGATTTGTAGTGGTACCCATCAAGGCATCGACGCCATCATGGTAGGCACAACTAATCCTTTCTCCTTTAGGTTTGCAATGACCCGTTTGATACTAATCTCATTCACCATATCTGTTGCTCGATAATACCTCTCTCAGGACGTACATGTACATTGCAGCTTGCTGCCGGATTTCCCGTTTCTCGTTTGCTGTAGCTCCAGCACGATACATGCGTGAAGCCCGAGGTCACCATGTATCTCTGCCAGAAGTGAGCCACAGTACTCAACCAAAAAGCTATACCGTTGCTCGTCGATATGCGAAGCACACATTTTCAAGTCATACGACAACACGTGCCAAGGCGGATAAAGTATCCCAGAGTAGGTTAAAATATATACTATCCGACCGGATGAATAATACTAGCACAAATTATCCCCCCGGATAAAATATTCGGGGGGGATATAATATGCTGTGACATCGGCTGGGTTTGGCCTGAGTCCTGCCGCGGAAAGGTCTGATCGACCTGATCAACACTTGTAATTGATTCTGTAGATTCTGCAGAAGCTTCAGAAGAACCACCTAAGGAGATGCTGTCCCCAATCACAACGTATTGCATTTTTTGCAATTGACTTTGACGTAAGTCAATATTTTGGCTTTACAAGTGCGAATTTCAACTGCATCAATGCATTCTGCTACTGCTACCAAAGAGATCCTTGGGGTGGCACACAGGAGCGCGAGGGACAGTATAGAAGACGAGTTTAAGCGCTATATGCTTGAACTGGCGCGTTAATGACGTCATGCAATGGTGGAGCGACCATGAAGCTAACTTCCTTCACATTGCTCTGCTAGCCCCGCTAAAGTAATGATTTACCCATTCCGGTGTCCAGTGCTCACTCTGAAAGGATATATTCTCAGCTACACCTGACCGCAAGAGATGGCGGATGGATGCTGGCAGAGTGGAAAGAATAACGTTAAATATAAATGCGATGGTTTTTAATTCGTGCTGTTAGTTTGGACCGGATATCGACCGGGACCGGCTTGAATCCAGGCGGCCAACCGTCAAACCGCCAACGTGACCGTATTGGTAAAACACGGTCACTGTTCGTCCGCCAACGTGACCGTTTGGATCCGGTACGGTTAGCCGTGAACGTGAACGTGACCGGATCGATAATAGCTGACCGCGGCATCATGCCATGGGCCAGGGCTATTCTCGCTAGGGTGGCAAAGTGTTTAAGTATTAAAATGCTTAACCTGTAGCAGTTCAGGGTGCTGTTTCATGTACAATTAAGTACCATATTAACCCCTCTCCGCCCCCATCGCCCTTTTTTCTGAGTTTTAAATGAGCACTTACATGTACACGCTAATCTGGCGTCACGCGTACTATTTGAATGTGGAGGTGTTCTTCGCCAGATGATTACCTTTTTTAAATTTATAATAAACATTGCACATACAGACCAGTAACTCTTTCGATGTAAATAACTAAATGGGATCGTTTCCGCGAAAAGGGATCTAACGCATGTTTTTACAAGATTTCAAATTCTTCGATACTCTAGAAGTTTGAAATGTCCTCTACACATTGCTTCTTACGTACTAAGAATCGGAGTATCTGTCATGGAGTTGTAAAGCTCTGAATTTTTAAAAATCCATACACTTCAACGCAAGAGTTACATTTCTATTGCGCGTACTGGAAATTTTATAATGTATGCGTTAGGTCCCGATCCCAAATATCTACCTTAATTAATTAATTAATTAATGGTTTGGACATGATCGAGTAAAGAGTGGCCCCATCCTCAAAACACAGGTGACTCCTCCACTTTATTCTGGAACCACTTAGGCCTAAGCTGGCTGCTCTGATGCTGGAAAATTAAAGCCTTGCTTTACTGACACGTACACATATTTACACCTCATTTTTCCCATTTTGGGCATGATATACTTTAGGATGCAAGTAACTTAAAAGGCACTTCCACGAATGGGTAGGCGAGACGCCACTTGTGAGAACGTGTACAATGCAGACCTCGTGGCACTGACTTAATTGCATCATCCCACTCTAATCGCATACATTAGTTAAGTTGTCAATGACGTAATGCTTGAGTATAGCCACAAGAACTAATTTAATTACTTTTTCTGTGACAATTTCTAATACTATTAATTTCATTGCAAATTCCATAACAAATTTGTCATTGCGATCTCCCGATTTTCTCTATCGATTGACGTATCGGAAATATTTTTGACTCAAAATGCAAAGACGGCCTCTCGATGTTCTCTCGATATCAGTGTCCATCAATAGCGCGCTGAGTGGACAATTGATACGCATAATTAATAATTAAATCAGCGACGTTTTTCGGCTATGATGCGTGATTGCGCGATTTGCGCCATCAATCGCCATCAATCGGCGATATTTGCAATCGATCGACCAATGTTGACACTTCATCATCACTCGATGGTCAGAGTGATGTACATATAAGAGTCAATCGATCGATCCGGAACGTAAATCGTTCGATTAGGAATCTTACCAGATCAGGAAATGGACCATGCATGCATATCCCTGGACTGATTCGTCTATCATGCAGTACGCATGCGCAGATGAGATGATGCATGCATGACTTACTTTCTTTGCAGTCGTTGTTTCTCAAAAGGTCGTTATCCTTTCCTGCATAGTAGTGTAGCCATGCGAACAGGTTGTACAAGCTCAGTTGGACCACCTCAGGTGGGTTAGATTCCTTCCTGATGGCCATGTATCTCGTGTAGCCACTATTGAGCTTGGACTGGCTGATGGCATTCAGATACCGTTTGCGTTCAGCAATTGTTAAGTCCGCCGTGCTCTTACGTTTCCGCGGGACCTGTTGCCGAGTGCAAATCCCTCCCACCATTGTATATCCGAACGCGCACTGGCTGCAATCGTAGCCCCAGTAGTTCCCGTTGCATTTGCAGAGGTAATCGAAGTAGTACGGCCAGTTCTCTCGCGTGTCACCGGCGGCGTTAATGACGAGATTCGGAAGTATGGCTGACAGGGGACTGCACGATCCTCGCGAGGGCGACAGGTTTGAACCGCAAGCACCGGCGTTAGGTATGTTTGGGCTGGGACAGCATATCCGGTTGGAGTTAGGCTGTCCATTGGTGACGCAAAGACCTGGGATCTGTCCCGCTACCTGTTGATATAGCAGAAGCGATACCGCCAAAAGAAACAGCATGGCTGTTGGTACTATATAGGATATAGTTCAATTAATCGAGCCGTGATATACAAAAATGAAAGGCGTATTTTTACAGTTTCTAATGACTGTTACAGGGACGGTGAACGAGATTTATACTGGGGGTAAAGATTAAGAATATATTATGAGTGGGCGAAATGAATTGAATTTTATTATCGTCGTGGGGCTACAGTCGACAACTTGAATAGACCAACTATTGTCTTTCTTATCGCCGTACATTATCTCACTCCCTTCATCAGTTTTCGTCTTATCACCATCCCCGGAACGAATTATAAATATCTGATTGCAGAAACCTTGTAGCACAAGAATCATCATCACGCATTATGATCGCATCAGGGACAGCTGTTTCGTGACTGTGTGGATGAGGCGCAGGGTCTGCGATCGCTGCACGAGTCTTACGTGTAAAGAATCCAATATGCTTTGTCTGCTTCAACTTTGGGTCGTCAGATATCTGACGACCCAAAGTTGAAGCAGACAAAGCGTGTCGGATTCTTTACACATAACAAAATTAAATTCAACTGCTGTGTAATGGGCCCACTCGTTACATATTTTTAGTTATACCACCCATGCAGTATAAAACACTTTCGCCGTCACTGTAACAGACGTCATTTATATCATTTTATCTTTTAACTGAGAAACAGGTGAAACGATTGGTTTGGAGCCAGTGTAAATGGAAACATTCAGGGACGCTCTGCAACCCAAACAATTTGTTGGAGATTTGACATGACATGTGACGGAAAGGGTATCTTATGTGATCCTACAATCTCTATACAGGTCTACTCCGCAGATGTCCTGTTGATGCAGCATGCAACGAAAATTCTCAACTGTGGCCTGCGCATAAGGACGTCGACATGGCTGTTAGTATGCCAAACTACGCGCTACGGTTCCAGTCCGTACAAACGCGCACGCTACAATGCATGCATTTATACCATATACACGGCACTCTCGCCACAACATAGTTGTTGGTACCACTGCGTGTGTGATGATGTTGTTGTTGTTGTTGGCAAGGTTTAATACAGCGGCAAGGTCGCTCCAAAGCGTACCACAGACAGGCCTATTGGAAGCAATTGAAGAGTGGTTAGATCAGCAGAGATAAGGGGGAGTGTTGGAGGGAGAGGGGCAAGCAGTTCCCTGCCATTCCCCAGAAGTCAATTTACATATTTCCTGCAATCTGAGAGGCATTATTTGGGTCAGAATGATAGGAAAAGCACAACAAATGCATGAATTGTCCGAGGGGGGGGGGGGGGGGGTAAGGAAAACAGTACGAGACCCCATCGTCCAAAACTGTAGAGCTTGTAGAGAGGATTACGAATCTGCTTTTAAAACAAAAATCTGACTTCAGGGAAAAAAAGTGACAGGGCATTGAAAAAGGGGGGCGGAGGGGGTGGGTACCCCCTACTAAAATTGAATTTAACAGCGTGTTTTGGCAATTTTTTTGTTTCGCGTCAGATTTACATGGGAGTAGAACGAATATATATTTCCCAGTGATAGGACCTCGCTGGGACACCTCGTTATCGCTAGACACCTTCTACAGCGCCACCGATCGATAAAAGCATTTAACCCCACACGACCACTCGCAGTATAGATTTTAATTTTGTTAGCAATGGATTGCGACAGGACCGGTGTGGCAAGTACTTAAAAAGTAATCAAATTGATAATGTACGCCGACACTATGATTCCGATTCGTGCAAAAGAGAGACTGCATGCGCAGCAGCCGCAATAAGCCTGCATGCATCGCAGCCTCCTGATAAGAGGCAGCGGCTCCTGTGCACGAGCGCTATGACTACTGCTTCTCCCGAGGAACGCTCTACTTGCGATGAATCCTTTGCTAGCAATGATTCCGTTGCTAGTGTAGAGCATAACCAGTCTAAGCCGTTCTGTTGTGGGTATACGCCAGGTGTTCCTTCACCCACAACAGGGAGTGTACGGCAGTATGTGTGGAGCTACCACTATTTAGACTTCATGCAGTCAGTGCACCCAAGTCAAACATTGACAGAGGAGGAGGTTCTAAAGTATGCTCTACGTAAGAAGAATACGTAGGAGTGCTTAGGAAGGAATATGCAGCAAAGGATCAGGAGAGGAGGCTTGCCATGGACCTCACCAAGTTGAATAGTGATGCTACTTCAGTTACCAACCCAGCTCTCTTTTGGAGCAAAGTAGTTTTAGTGCAGGAAAGGTGATTATACATATCATTGCTAGGCGGTTTCTTTGTGCAAATTTGTGGTTACGTGTGAGGCCGTAGGGTGGTGGGTACCCTTTTACGAAATCTAGGGATGGGTGTTTACAAAAACATTTTTGCCCCCCCCCCCCTCGGAATTGTCAATGTCAAATTTTATTTTGTGCCACAGAAATTTCGTCCTCAATATTCAAGTTGAACTTAGCTTGTTCATTATGCTTTTTGCTATATGGTAAATAGCCTTTATTCTAGAATATTTTAGAAAAATAGATGACGTTCTAAAATAATACTTTGTCATTCTATACATGGACAAGAGCAACGGAATCTAATAAGAATCTGAAAAGGTATTACAAGTTTGGTGATTTTGTGGTCAGGTCATCGTCCGAAAACCTGATCCATTCCGACGGCCCTGTACCATGATGGATGCTAGTGATATATAGGATCATTTCCGAGAAAGGGACCTAAACTCATTCATTTTAAAATTCCAGTACGCGCAATAGAAATGTAGCGCTTGCGTTGAAATGAATGGTTAATTAAAAATTCAGAACCGTGAAACTCAACGCATGACAGACTCCGATTCTCAGTGCAAAGTGTAGCGGTCATTTCAGACTTCTAGAATATCCAAATAATTGGAATCTTGAAAAAACATCGCGGAAACGATCCATATATACATGTATTGATATTTGCTTCACCCTAGCCCTGTCTTGAAATGTGATGTGTGTTGGGTGGATGTGATTAGCCGCAGCCTGTTCTCTATTTATCTGATGGGGAGGGGGGGTGGCAAGTGCATGTATATCCCCTATCGACATAAATTCTCCATTCCCCCCCAGGCATAAGAATGTCACAGACTGAGTCTGGAGTAAGAAGATAAAAAATATGGAACTTAGAAAAAGGACCAGGGAAGTAGCTTTTTCTTGCCGTGCTGTTTGACTGCACAACTGAGCACGCGAAGCACCCTATCACCTGTTAACCCCTTAACCTTCATTCAAAGAGCAATTGAAAGGGCCTTTATGGCATTTTCCATTTTACTGCAGAGCGCATGCACTCATACGTCACAACTCACCTGGAAGTTCGCGAGCCTCACAGATATCCCGCCAAAATGCAACTCGTAATGAATTAAGGACCACGTGATTGCTATAGCGTTGCGCCTTATGTTGAAATGCGATAAACATGTGAGCAGTAGATAAAATACAGAATCCAGGGGCATTGTAAAACATTTAAGACGCATGAAATCGCAATTGAAATCTATGAATAATAATTATTAACATTTTGATTTCTTTAGACGCTTTGCGATGGAGTTCCATTGCAGTCAGCTTATAAAACATTCCAGGGTGTGCGGTGGGAGGTTGGTGGTAGCAAAGAAATGTAAAAGAACCATTTAAAACTCCCAATCTTACAAAAAGGAGCTTAAAAACTAGCTTTTGGTATCGATGTGATCGTTTATCATATGGAGATCCACCCATCATCGTTCTGCAAACCTTGTAAGCTAAGTATGGAGAGAGTGTTAAACGCTTCCAGTCAGAGAAAGATAGTACCTTTCAGAAGTTTGGTCACGCCCTACAAGCGGAAAGTTCATGCCGCAGACAAGTGTGAAATGAGTGAAGAGCTAATTCTAACTGAATTTACCAACAATAGATATCTACAATATAATAATAGAGTGTGATATATAATACTTTATCTCCTCCATATGAAAAGGATAATGAGGTACTCATGGCATCTGTGATTCAAAGAATGCTGTCTGAATACCCAGAACCAAATGTTTTGCAGGTTACAACTGGGGGCGGAGGAGTAAGTATATTTGTATAGCAATTATAATATCATCAACAATTCACCCTCATTCCAGCCAATAACTCTTGTAAAGGTTACAAAAGGACAAGGCCGAAGTGAAACGTCGAAACAAACGTTGCGTTGTCACCGCAAAGACCTTCAAAAATGTGGCCCAGCAGTATCCTGTTCTCCTCATGGATGCTCAGCAGACTGCAGACAAATTTGAAGGGGCATTCACTATGCTACTCCATCTACGACCAATATTTTGTAACAGATGAGAAATGTGGAGAGTTAGATAATAGCAAAATGATGTCACTGTGGATCAGTATTAACTATGCAATATTTTTCACAGATGAAGCTAATGAACTACTTTCTCCAATGAAAATGTCTCACCCAACATGCACCTATTAGATCGAGGAGCACACTGTTGAGTGAGTGAGAAGATACGTTTGGATTTGGCATGTTGAGAGAACAAGGTGCTGAATCAATTCACCGCCGTTTCAACGCCACCTACAATTCAATCAGAAACAAAGAAAAGAGGCTAAGGCGCATCGTCAAAGAGCACTTAATAAGGTGCATCGTCATAGAGCACTTAATAAGTATTTCTCCTGACTCAATCCGTGCTCAGCCACCATCCACAAAGAGAGTAAAACGTGCGCCAAAACATGCTGTTCTTCGTAGTATAATGGATTTATACACGTACACTCCCTCCATACATGCAGCACCACAAAACAAGACGTTCCTTACATTCACTTGACAATGTTTGCACGTTACTATTGTATCATACAAATCGCGCCTCAGAAAAAGAGTAAGATAAAACGAAAGCTCATCGATCTATGTACAATACCTTTTTGTACACGTCGTTTCTCAACTGGAAATCGCACGTTGGGGATAACTAGTTTTGCTAAACTATCTTCGTGTAAGTAGGCCGCTTTTGAAGGACGCTTCTCCAAACTTTGATGCCCAAATATACCGTGTTCAGTAAAGCACAGATTTATCTTCAAAAATACCTCGTCTAAAGGGTCATCACGTGTTTAACTGTACAACGAATTCCATAATCATTACAACCGTTGCTAGGTGAGGTAATTGCCATTTCAAAATTTTGCCAATTCAATGGATCTTAACACCCGTGCTCGATAACTAATGCGTCATCCATCGTCATTAACTGGAATAGCTAATCCATTATCTGAACGCCCTTCTCCAAAAACCTTGTCAATGTGTGGGTGCGTGTGCATGTAAGTGTATGCGTGTGTATGTGAGTGTCACAAAGGGCGGATTGAAAGGTTGTGTTTGTTTAGATGTGAGTATGCGTGTGTAAGTGTATGTGTGTATATTTGTGTGTAACACGCACGCACACACAATAAGGGTGGATTGAAAGTTGGGTCGTATGCATGTACAAGGGTTATTCTATATCAAATCAACACACATATGTCTCATTTTTGGAAACAATTTTGTGCATGAGTTCAGGCTATGACCTAGTATATTTATTCATTGCATTACTATCGATTGTTCATCAGTTATTGGGTGTTGAAAATTTGACCACATATGTAAACTACAGTATGCTAAATATCTTAGCAGCAGTAGCGATGGTTATTTTAGCATGCATACAGAACGTCATGGCTAACATTTAAATAAAAAAAGGAACTTCATTATTGAACACAACGGAAAATATGCTTTTCTAGTGTAATAATTGCTGCCATTAAATTTTTTTTGTTTAATTAATAATAGTCAAAGGCTATCTCTTGGCTTGTTGTGCTTTCATTTGTAAGATGGAACGCCAAGCCGTTACTAAACTACACCGCATCGAAGCGTTCGTGTTTTGTCCTGAAGAAACCCTTCAAAAGCGATAATTGTAACTAAACTAACTTATAAGTGGCCACAAATAATGAATTTAATTTTATGTGAGCAGGCTACTTTGCAGTCATTGAAAAGCTATTCTACCTAAAAGTTGGTCTGTGATGACAAAAAAAAAGTGATTGCTATGCAGCTTATTGAAAGTCCCCCTGTCATGCAAGGTTGGTTTCTCAAGAGATGCAAAACATACCATGCAATGGGAAATATTAAGCATGGTAGTAAGCTACCTTAGTACCATGAAACTTTTCATTATGCACAGATATATCACTAGTGTGGCCTTACTGGTTTTTTGTGCTGGCAATAATAATCGCAATGATAACTGATACTTCTTTTTACAACAAAGGTTGTAAGTTTGTTTGCAAAGAAGTATCAGTTATCATGGGCTCAGGAGGCTAAACATATCTTGTCATGTTTGGCCCTCAGACTAGCTATGAAAACATCAGTAGCTAATGAGCTTACTCTGATCAGATCAAATGCGGGAGCCATGCTAAACAGGGTTAATGTAGTCATGTGGTTTAGTGCGTTATAACTGTGCTGTTGATGTCGTATCTGTAATAAATATGTACAAGAGCACTGTATACAAATGTGGTAAATTAAATTATTATTTTATGAAACTTCAACCTGTGGAACGCCTCGCCAAAGCATTACAGGTTAACATTCCTAAGCTCTCTTCTCGAGTAAAAATTAAAGGCGACTACCCGTGGGGCCAACTAATTTAGAATGATGCGAGATGCATTTTGTAGCAATCGTCATAACATATTTTTGGAAGATGACTCCGTGCATATGGAAGTACCTGTGTAGCGCATCTACATCCTCTAATCCTTAAGGTACAACTCAGGGACGGATCCAGAATTTGGGGAAAGGGGGGGAGGGGGGGGGGGGGGGGGGGGAGAGTGGGTGGTCTAATAACTGCATTAACAAATGAGGGCGGGTACCGGAGGGGGGCGTGCCCCATCTTGTGAAGCAAAGGTGCTCTCAGTGGGGTCTGGAGCTTCGTCCCAGCCACTATTTTAATTTCTGCATTTATTTATCATGCATGAAATACTGTACACGTAATATGATTCGCTAACATGAAATTAAAAATTAGCCAGTTACTAGCCTCGTCCCCAGGCCGTCAATTGAAATTTAGGACGGCCTGATACCTATTGCCACTATGTTAGTGCGCATGCACTGGCCATTACCTGAAAAACACGTTATCGTATACTTATTAGCTTGTAAACCTTTCCGTAAACCGTTCCGCGCGAAGCAATGGCAGAATTTCATGAAGCGTTGGCCTATTCTCTTCTGTGTGTGAACCAACAGAACCTTGTACTGAAAGAGAAGCAGGAGGAAGCTGTCGCGTACAGAGGCCTTCTTCTTTTCGGGATCGGCCTTGTAGGAGAAGAAGGATAAGTAAGCCTTCTTCCAGGGTGCTTAGGAGTCAGCCGCTTAGCCCCTGGTCCACACTGCCTAGTCTGAGGAGATGCCCCAGGACCACTTGAATCCTTAGTTCTCTTATTTGTGACCTGGACTTGTGAATTACTACCAGAGGCAATGAGTGTGGGGTCTATGTTCTTTTCGTAAGTAGCCTTGGCTGTTGTTCTAAAATACTCTCCTGACATAAGTTTGTTTTTGCAAGGTATGCAAATGAACCTGGACAAATCATCCTCAAAAGCCACTGGGACATCGGCAACCTTGCTGAGCCTGTTTGCAAGATCTGATGCCAAAGATTCCCTTGAAAAAGTGCGACATAATGTGTACGAGACAAAACACTGTCACAAATCCTACAAGACTTTGACATCGTATACGTATACGCGTAACGTGTATGAATTCGTCACGTGTGCGATGTTTTTAATTCTACAAAACCTTAACGAGGCAGACCGGATATGAGTTAGCTTACGGAAAGGTTTACAAGCTAAGTATACGCTTACGAGGTAATGGCCAGCGCATGCGCACTAACATAGTGGCAATAGGTACCAGGCCGTCATTTTTCATAAACTTCAATTGATGGCCTGGGGACGAGGCTACAGTTACACGTACTGATGTTCAGCATTAACAAAAGGATCCATTAATAGCATTCTACGAGGATGGTGATAGCTATTTTACTATACAAACAATTGACTTCATATGTAGCACTGTAAACCACAAAACCAATTAAGAGTCGCGTATATAGGTATTAATACTAGATTATCTCTGATCCGGTACATATATACATGTCCTATTACATGTATGTGCTGCATATTCTAGCTCAATAGATCTTTCAGATCGCTTAAAAGCTACAGTTGCATTTGCTCGATCGAATCACTATTATACTCGTACTGGCATCCGGTGCAAACAGGAGACTCCACGGGATATATTTTGCCCTACGAAAGAAATGCTGCTACCGATATGCCACGTGCACTACAGCAGTTCCTGTTAATTTAATGCGCATACTTATCTTGTCTCGAGCGCGCGTGTGTATTCTGCCTGCATCTTCGCATGTATTGGTGTCGATTTCCTCCTGTGCACACATAGGAGTGTTTCTTGTACATAAAGGGGGAGACTGAGTATCTTTCATGCATGAATGCAGGTCCCATGGTAAATTTGACTACGACATCATTTCATCCACACATAATATGTACCCAGCATTGAACGTATCCGTCATGCGATCATTGAAAATGTTTCGAACTTTAAAGAATCTGTCTTCATGAGATTGAGTTGAGTCATAAAATGTCATTATAGACCAAATCTCTTTGCACCCATTTCTTGACATGCCAAACCGTTCCCTGTATTTATGGGCTATAAAAACCTGTTCACTCCAATAGTCATTAATAGTTGGAAGTTTGACAACTGACATTTAAAGGTGAATAGCAAAAAAAAAAAAAAAAAAAAAAAAATCGTAGCCTTATAAGTTGCGAGTGGAGGTGTATTAGTCCACTGCAAAATGGAACTAACAAGACGATTTGGAAACATGGATTCAAAGTATTGGATAGGTTGCAATTCAGTGTGCATTGATATGGATGCATTTGATGGTTTGACACGAGGATGCATGGCCACTTTACGTGGACATTCTATGTGTAGATGTGGCGGCGTGCATTCCCACTTTCGGCCATTGACCTCCAGTTCTACGTTGTCGCTTGAAGCATCAACACCTAAACTCTCTTCATCTTCGTCTTCATCGTCAGATGATGAACTACAAGATTCTATGACATCAACAACTGAAGAGGGGCCACTGAAGAGGGGCCTCACAACTGAGGTTTACATGTAGATGACACAAGCAGCCATTTTCGCATGTGATCTACATGTAAACCTCAAGCCGCAGTGTTGTTACAACCATCTACAGCGAATATAATTAAGTACATGGCAAGAGAACAGTGTTGCAAAAAGATGCTACTAAAGCTAGAATCGGGCTACAGTGCAGAAGATAACGGTCTTTGTTAGTAAATCAAGCTTAAATGAAACCAAAATTGTATTCGGGTAAACCCCGGACCGCAAGACATTAAAGTACACGGCCAGAAGTATACAGCTTGAATCAGACCTGGTGGGGTGTCACAATCTGTTCCAGGGCTGATTAACAGTTTGAAAAGGTCCTGTTCTGAAGCCACATTCTGAGCCAGGACTGTGCAATGCCTCTGGTCCAGACTGCTGCTTCATCCCGAATACTCTCTGGTAACACTACGCAGATAATCTGGTACCAGTCTGGTACGTTCCTGTGAACAGTCTGAGCCAGTTCTGCTGCAGCTTACCCGCGCAACAGATATTATATCGTCATCGCGCCTGTTAGTAGAGAGTGCGCGTGCAAAGCCGTGGTCGTAGGTCGGGTTGAGTCGGTTCTCTAAGGTTTTCACCTGACCAAGCCACCGAAATGAGGCGGAAGGGCTAGCGCTCTTAGAACCAACGGTTTCATCATTTGATGGAGCGCGCAAAATAAATCATTGTGCTTCTCCTCCCCACCTGTGATAGGACGCCTCTAATTGTCTCTAAATTACTATACATTGTTCACAAAATAAGTCAAGTGAGGACTTTCTAATGATTATATCAAATAAAATCAACAGACCAAGAATTTAGACATATAGGTATGAGAATACAATGATCAGATAATTGCATTGGGTATGCATGTTAAAGCAGCACAGCTAGCATGAGTTAAAATGGCAAAAAAAGTGTCACAACTAATCATCTTCCAGCTGTTCCTCAGATGGTAGCACTGTTGCGTAGCTTGCATACAGCAGGTCCTCCTCAGCTTGATTCTCCTCTGAACCATGTACATCACTGCTGGTGTTATCAGGAGTAGTAGAGGAAAAATAGCTGAAGCTGAAATCCTCAGCTACTAATGTATCTATTTCATTTTGGGACGGCTTTCCCTAACAAATGTGTCAAGCAGCCATTTTTCAAAATGTTTGTACATGTTTTCTCTGTAAGTAGAGTTCGACTGAACAAACTTGCGCTGGAGAGAGAACCTGCATTCATGACTTGATCAAGTATTTATTTCTTACCAGAAAGGCCAGATTAATCTTGTACTGCACAAGATGTCTGCTGCCTGCCCTAACATAATTAGAGAAGCGATCTGCAAATTCATCTGTTGTTAGTTGCGCATAAGCCTGATAAGGTTTTTGTCCCAATATCTTTAAAGAAATAGAAGTTACAATACACATAATTTCAAACTTTGCCACCAACCCTGCGCCTTTCTTCTGCCCTGAGATCACTTATACGTTTCAAAACAAAGGCAATACATTTTTTCACTTTTCGAGTAGATTGTGATAACTGAGCTCCCAGTATCTTTGTAACACAGTCTTACAATATTCATTTATCTCAGACAGAACAGAGCTAGTGAGTGGTAAAAGATTAATATACCTTCACATCCTTTTTGCTAGGTTCCCTACTCAGTGTGTTACAGAAGAGGACACCAGCCTCAGAAATCAAATCATCCTGTGTATACACATATATTTTTGCAAGTGCATGTATGATGTTCCATATTAATAATTCAGTACCTTGAATGGACTTGTTTCCACTTGGAACGACTGCTCACCAAGCTCCGACACAAAGGTGCTGAGAGTTCTATAGTTTTCTGCAAGTTTGGCACGGTATTCTGCCATGACACGGTTATGCTATCTTTTAGCTTCCCAAACTCATTCAGGACATGAGACAGTGTTATGGTTTGCTGAGATGAAGGATTAACAAATCAGCCATTTGTACATGTTAGCAAATTAAAATGCATATGTTGGATTTCTTCATACAGATGCAGCCATTGAAGTTGTTTGACTGGATGCTCGGCTATATAATAAAACTATATATAGTGAATTGCGGTTGTTAATCTTTCATACATGTACCTGCCATCAATAACGGGATCTAGATGGTTTCGACCAGTGCCTCTGATAAAGAGAACACAAAGGGAAATATTTTCGTGCAAAGTAATAGTGTCCTATACAATTATCTATTCCTGTCATCATCAACACTTCGTCCTCTGAAAAGCAAAACATATTTTTTGTCATTGTAGAGAAGCTGACAAAATGCCATCTAACCTGACATCAACAAGAGGTTGGGTATTAGTTGAGCCTCTTCCTCTAAAACATGTGCAAATAAATGTTAGCACAATAACATCAAGAGTTTCCTGAGCCATTTACTACCCTTACCTCCCATCACCAACTGGTTGTGTAATTGGTCGTCCTCTGTATGAATGAACACAGGTACATGAATGGCATTATACCAGTATGTCATGAATGTAGCTGAAGTGATAGACTACAAACCCATACAAGTTCATGAATGGAATTTTGGGTCCCCATACTTAACTGATGAAGTAGCAGATAAAAAACGCATGTTTTTTTTTGTGTACAGCTATGTTACCATGCACAGTGATCACAATAACATCAAGCGTTTCCTGAACCACAATAGTACTCTTACCTCCCATCACCAAGAGGGCTTTGTAAGAGTCTGACCTACTCTGAATGCAATACACGAAATGATGCAATTTTACAAATGCATTTTGGTTAAAAATTGCGTTTGGTCAGATATAGTGCATGAAATATGTTCATAAACTATGTTAGTACCATATTGATTACTAAAAATAATAGTGTACATGCCACTATTATAGCAATCTAACCTGCTAGCGCTGTTATGAGCTGAAAAGGAGGTGTAGCCATTTTTGTCTCAATAACTCGAAAATATTAATTAATTCGTCCTCGTGGTCAAATTATTAAGTTGCGATGACAAAGAGACACCGTGGGGAAAGACATTCACTGGTGATCGAGACGGTAAGACATTCTACAAATAATGGTGTACGTTATGTATTATATTCTTGCCATAGTATTTCGGTGCCACGTATGCGATGAGACTTTTTCCCGACAATACAATCTGTCGCGGCATTTGTCTAGCGCATCGCACAAACTTTTTGAAGAAGGTGACGATGCCCCCGCACCAACTCTGTTCCCCAACGAGACAGTAGGTTTTAATTCTTTTTCCAAGAGGTTGTTTATGTTTACTGTACACTGTAGGACGTTAATGATGAACAAAGCTATGGCAACTTAAATTTGCACCAATCCGATGAGGACGATCACCTTTTTGTTGGTAAATAGTTATTTAAATATCTCGCTTCTAGTCATGTATATTTGACATTTAAAAAGAAGGAACAAGCGATGTGGATGTTCCTGTGGAGCCAGAGCCTGACCATACGAGTGACGCCATTGCGGATGATGAGGCAGCAGGTGAAATACTCAATAGTATTTATTTGTTGCTCTTCACATTTTGGATGATTTACTGAGTGAGGTGCACTTCTTGGACGTTCAAGACTACCATCCATTTCCAAATAAGGTGTGCTTGTAATAAGCCACCTTCTCAGCTCACAGGGGGAGTCTACCTTAGCATATGTTCTGTATCTGTTGAAGGAAAGTGGATGTGCTGTTGTTCCTAGCATAAAGCAGCTGAAGGCATTCAAATTACCTGGCTTGCTACTGCCACGACAAGTATGCATTCCTGCACACCACATATCATTTACCATACAGATCTGTTGCAGTGCTTCACAGCAAAACATATTCCATTCTATATTATCTGAAATTGTAGCGATTGGTCTTGCTAATCTGAAGATATCAAATATTTTAACCCGCTTTCCTGTTCGTACTGAAGGTCATTACACATATGTGACTCTAAACACAAGGTACTGTTACTAATGGTTACCATCCTTCTAGGGAATTGTACCATGGACGTCGCTGGAACACAGATCCTCGATTTAGAACCCCTATGGTTAATCTGTCGTGTGGAGCCTCTATATTTGTTAGGGATGTTGTCACATTTGAGCATCCTTATTTGGGATCCACAAAGGGTTTGGTAACACATTTTTTTCTAAAGGCATGTTGTTGTTTTTTGGTAACCATTAAAGACATGTTTTGGTTTCCTTATACATCTAGGAACGATGTACAAATGTGTTTGCAGCGATTGTGGTTCTGCTTGATGGTGCTCAGTTCAATAGGATGTGTGAAGGTCCCCCATCACCCTGAGTCATGATGCTGCAGTTCTGTATGGAAACATGGAGCTTCCTCTTTCCTGCATACACGGAGTAGCTGCTGCGCCACAGTGCATAGTGAGATGGCATGGAGAGGAGGATAGATTTGAACGATTTGATTCAGAGGTAATGCCACATGTTTCTGTATAGGAATGACAATTTAAGGCTTCTCATCAGGTTACAGTGCAGTATCTGACGCCACATCCTATTAAAGGGAAGGCGGCTGGCCGGAAAGTTGTAATGGTGCCTCTTATTCTCTTTTCAGATGACACAAGTGGGAATAGGAGTAAGAAGTGGCACAAATTTGAGAGCTATTACCTTCTCCTTGCTGGACTGCCAAGAAAGGAAAATATGCAGCATGTCAACATCCACTTCATTTGCACTTCAGACAGTGTCACACCTTTGGAGATGGCTGAACCAATTGCAAGAGGGCTAACAACTCTTGAAAATGAAGGTTTTGAAGTGTTCGATGCTTACAGCAATGAGAATGTATTGGTTGTAGCACCACTGCTTCTTGTCATATGTGACAATCCACGTGCATCAGAGCTTTTGAACCATCTTGGCAGCGCTGCCAACATGTTGTGTCGCTTTTGTGAGGTATTATATAAACTCACTTTAGATGTGTTAATACTTGTATGTATTTTTTGCAGGCTGATAAGAGGAACACACCACATGTTGTGTGTGAAGCAAGAACGCTGGAGAGAAGCCTCCAGCAGATGGCAGTTATACGCTCTCAGCCCACTCAGGAGAAATGCAATGCCATGCAAACAGCATTTGGTTTAAGAGCTGTGGATAATCCGATGTTAGACATTAAGGTGGATACGTACAGGTATGTGCGAGTGAGAGATATGTGAAACAAAGTTATTTATGTAGGAGCATACCGCTTGAAATGCTCCACACAATGGTACTTGGCCCTATCAAGTACTTGCTTCAAATCTGGATGCCAACTCTCTCTAAAGTGCAGAAGGAAGAGGTTCTTGCAAGGGTCAAAGCATTCTCTATGTCAGGGTTCAAAGTGCGGATGTATGGGAATGTTTGCCATTATTACCAGTCATTTGTCGGAAGAGATTTCAAGGCCTGGGCTCAAATGGCTGTGTTCATTTTAAGCCCATACCTAGACGATGCTCAAAAGAAAGTTCTTTTGAGCCTTTCCAAGGTACACATGTGTAATGCTTCTTTCATATATCAAAATTGTATATACCCAGGTGTTTCGTATTGCTTACTGCAATTACTTTACTGAGGAGCTAAGCACAGAATGGGAAGGGATATGTGAAGAGTTTGTGCTAACTGCAAAGCGCTGCCTGCCAGAAATATTGATGAAGCCAAAGATACATCTCCTCCTTCATTTGGTGAACTGCATGCAGGACTTTGGACCCAGTTCAGCGTTTGGTGCAGAAAGGTAATGTAGTGTATTCGATGATATCAAATACAATGTAATGTTTTTGACAGATGTGAATCATTTAATGCAAGCGTCAGGGCACAGAATGTCAACAGCAATCGACTTGCACCTAGTCGTGACATTAGCCGTCATTTTGCTGTCCAGCAATGCATTCGCCACATATGTGACATTGGCTCTACTCGGGAAGGCAATAAGTAGGTTGGCTGTTTGTAACTTACTCATCAAATAATTTTTTTTATTTTTATTTTAGGTGTGGGAAAGGTTTGCAAAACCTGTATTCCTCTCCAGTGGTTAAGTACTACTTTAATAACATAACGTTGAGAGACTTAAATAGTGAACGGAGGATTTATCAGCGGGGTGCATTGCGAAAGGTAAATCATATGTCTAATGTGTATGCAATGTGTGCCTATGTGTGTCCATTGTTACAGCGTTTTGGAAGGTCATCAGTAGTGCTGAAGACACTCGAGCTAGGAGTCGTTGGGTTACCACATCAAACGATTGAAGACCTCAGCTCCAATGATACCTCCAATGCTGTACAGCTTGTACACTGCACTGCAGATGATGGTGTGTGTCCACATAAAGGGATCATATCACAGGATGGTGAGCTTGTCAGGTCGGGAGATTTTATTGAACTAGCCTCTTGTCAGGTATGGTGCACAATACACACAGAAGTGTACCAATAATAATATTTTTATAATTGCAGGCTAAATATGCCATCTTCTTAGTGGCATGCAAACTCATTTCAGGCAGAACATTCTGTTTAGTTCAAGGTTGTGATACATTGTGTGCATCCAGTGGTCAACCAATTCTGAATACATACGACTGCCCTCTAATAACAGTCACAAGAACACTTTTTACTGTGGACTGCAATTGTGTTCAGCGAGCTGTCTCAGTAGTACATGAATGTCTGGAAAGCTGCAAGTTTGAGCAAGGGGCGAGCACAAGGAGAGATCGAACGCCAGAGATCTAGTGAAGCCATTTTGACTTTCAAGCATGATTGGAACAACATGTTGTACTGTTTAAATGTATACTGTGTTTGGTATTGTTTTGTTTGCGTGTATGTGTTGCGGAAGTAATAGCGATGAGTTTACCTGATAATGATCGCTGCGTGGGTGCGTGTACGATAACAGCCTGGCAATTGTGGGTACCATGGCTGTACGCGACTGATACCAGGGCTGACGCCCTCTGGTAAGCACAGTCCGAGACAGGAAGTTGCTCTATCGGGGCTGATTCAGGCGTTTTTAACAGCCATAACCCATATATGGTACCAACCTGTCTAAATATTGGTACCAGGCTGGTACAAGAAAATATTTCTGGCTGTGTAGCTGTTTTGAAATCATCATCATCAAGCTATAGGCCCGTGAGCTTTACAACATTACCTACATGCATGCATAGCAATAGGAGCTCCATTTAGATAGAATACTAGCAACAAAGATCATCTACAGCTACTCATATCAAGCCACACTGTTTCTTTCACAACGAAAAAATTGGGTTCAAATTGGCTTTAACAGCATCCTGGATGTTACTGACCATTGGCACCACCACCACCACAGACTTGTATCAGCGGTTTGTGTGGCTCCTTATGTAGTAGGAAAACTCGAACTCAATCAAAGTCTTTAATCACGGTGCATGCCTAAA
The DNA here is from genome assembly GCA_013339895.1 of Ephydatia muelleri. NCBI lineage: Eukaryota > Metazoa > Porifera > Demospongiae > Spongillida > Spongillidae > Ephydatia > Ephydatia muelleri. The sequence continues at coordinate 5,963,627 of JABACO010000007.1, forward strand.
ATATAAACTCTAATAAATGCACACCTATCCTAAATAATGTCTCACTACTCCTAATACAAGTCCCTACATTCACCCCCCTCTTCCTTTCCTTTTACCACCACCAGAGACTTGTAACGGGGGTTAGTGTGGCTCTTTAAAACAGAGTTCAATGGCTGTCGCAATTGTGTGAAACGTAGTTGTTTCCTTTTGCCTAACATACCACTCTATCCCTCCACCCAGCCTGCCTGCTGGCTCCTTCAAGAGATGTGCCACAGCTCTTCTAGCCCATTTTTCTCCGTCTAACATATTCTGTACTGCAAATTTATACAAGATTTCAATCTTGTACGGATTTCCTGTTTGAAGGTTTTCCAATCTTCTCTGCACATTGCTAGTACGTCCTATCTTAAGAAAAACGTATGGTTTCTGCTTCATCTTCATTAGGTACACGTACCCCGGACCAGTAGGATCGATATCACCACCACCACCAATGAAACCAACCCAATGTACCCAGGATTGGGGGTGCACCCGAAGAGACTTTCCAATGGACTTCGCAATGCAGCAAAACGTAGTATGTATGTTTCTCCTAACATACCACTCTCTCCCTCCAACCAGGCCTGCTGGCCTCACGAGCCCACCCACAGCTTCAACAGCATTCCTCTCTGCGGTAGCTGGATCCATATGTACTTGAAATGTATACAAGACTTCAATCTTGTACGGATTTCCTGTTTGGAGATCGCGCAGTCTTTGCTCCATTTTATTAGTACGTCCTATCTTAAGATAAACGTGTGGTAGATATGGATGCTGCATCTTCATCAGGTACACGTACGTCGCATCACTCAGTTGTGCCATAATGCGGTTTGTTTAAACGTAGCTGATACGAGTATACACAGGATCTTTATGTCCGACTTACCCGGTACGTCAATAACGAGCACCCTATCTTTTATTGCAGCTGGATGTTAGACTTGCAATGAGACAATACCGTAAATAAGCTTCATATTATGAGCGTACAAAGTATTGGCAATAGAATTTGCTGGCACGGTATCGTGCACATCCGGTCGTTGTTTTTCGTATTGAAATGTAGGAAGTTTAGACAGCCATGAAAAGGGGCGGCAAGAAACTAGTGAAGGACATCATAGTCTATACTGTAGTTGACAGACGAAAATAAATTAGAGGGTCTACCTGTCGATTCCATACACATGTCCATAGATGCATTTACAAAATTAAGGGTTTTTTTCAAGACGATTATACATTTCTCAGAGAATCTTTGATAGTTGTGGAAAACGGGTGCTCGGATTATGAACGCGGCCATTTGCGCGTGCCATCCGTCGCACCTGTACACAAAGTGTACACAAATAGGGCAATTATCGTTATAGATGTGCCAACATGCGTAACTGGATGCCGGTTATGTAACCGCCCGTTGCGTAACCGGATGCTGGATGTAACTGTCTCATTCACACACACACACAAACGGTTTTTCATTCACACACAGCGACACACACTGTCACACACACAGCGACACACACTGTCACACACACACACACACACACACACACACACACACACACACACACACGTGTATGATCCTTACCTGACAGTGCAATATATGTATGTGCAAGTAGGGAGGATAACTGGCATAGCCTTGTGCTGCCTCATAATGCTCTGCATTCCGTGGACAAGTTCTAAACAAAAACACAAACTACAAAACGGATCATTGTGAACATGAACAAATTGATCAATGTCGAGGCTATTTCTACTGCCATAACCAATGACGTATTGGAAAATGCAAGTAAACAATTGCCCTGCGCTCGTACGCATCTTTGTTCTTCGCTCGTGCTCATTTCTTAGAGGGGTGAGGAGTGGGACGAACAGTGGCAGCATTCTCTGTAGGCCTCCATTGCCAGAGCTGGACACATGTGCCTGCCTTTGGTATGCTCAACACACCTGCCCATTTGGTCTTTTTTGGACGCTTGATGAAGAAGTGCATGCCCTCTCCAGATTAGCTGACGTCTGGCCTGGTAGAGTGGAACCTATAGGGTCAAAATTCCAGTCCTTGAGTAAATTTGCTGAGCCTGGGGTGGATGGTTTCCTGGACGTGTTGAACACTCCGGGTTCCTGGAGCCTGCTGCTCTTCCCCAGTACAAAAAATAGATACAGGGGTGTCCTCGAGTAACATGTCGTCTCATCTCCATAGAAACAGTTCCAAACAGACTTTTGAATAGGTGCTACATGTATAGTGTGTGTTTTAAAAACATACATTCTCTTAGAATTTGCTACATACATGTACAACACAAGTAGGGAGTTTACTACATGTACCCCAGGCAGCCTAACATCAGATTAGGATAACCATAGTTTACATAGCATACAATGACCCTACATATGTATTTTAAGTCAGCAATGAATATAATATTTATCTTCAGGGCAATGACACAATGCATATACTTGCTGTGCAGCGTGGTTTTAGTCCATCAGAATAGTTATCCTCATCATCCTTGCCTAAGTGTTAATCACCACCAGTACCACCCTGGTGGACCTACATGTACCTACATAGGCCTATCCCCTGACCTACGTAGGCCTATACTAGTACCCTGGACCTATGTAGGTCTACCTATGTCCAGCAAGAGTGGAGTTTTTGAATTGGAATAACACTCAAGCTGACATTCACCAACAATCTATGTCAACTGTGTAAACAAAGGTTATGGCTTCATATATGACCAGTACACGTAGCCTTCCAAGAAGGAGTTCAGTTAAAGCACTACTATTGCTCATACACACACACACACACACACACACACACACACACACACACACACACACACACACACACACACACACACACACACACACAAGGATTAGCCCCTCCTACATTTGCACATGCCATAATTAACCACAATACCACTTAGTTTTTTATCACCAACGATGTGTGTATGTGTGTGCTTGTGTGCTTGTGTGTGCTTGTGTGTATCAAGGGAATCATACAGTGTGAAGTACTGTCCACTGCTACCTATTGACCTTGACCATGTTGTTCCAGATGAGTTGCATTGGTTCCTACGCGTTATGGATGTTCTGCTTGAGAATGTAGTATTGCAAGTTGTACAATTGGATGTCAAAGTCAATAAAAAGCAGGCAGACCCACTCCAAGGGGCAATGCTCCAGAAGTTAGTGGAGAGCATCCAGGCGTGTGGTGTACCATTTCAGATTTAGCGAAAGGACTCTGGTTCATCTGCACTGGATTGGACATCACTAGGAGGAGCAGGGATGAGGAAAGTTCTCTCCTAACTACCTGCCTATTTCAAAGACCTCTTGCCGCAAGACTGCAGCGAATGCATTACCCAACTATGGAAGTTACTACTAAATTAGCATGCCTTGCTCTGTTCTGAGATACTATGGGACTTTGAAGAGCTGCACACAAACATAAGCAGTTGGACTCCAGACAGGAATGTTATTGAATCAAAGGTGAAGTACCCTATAAACAAGTACAATTGCACTACCTGTCCATCATGGCAAAGCAGTGGATCAAAGAACTTGTTGCCCTGTCTCCTGTGGCACAGGGCTATCAAAAGGATAGAGTCACTCCATACATGCATATTATGGCAATGCATATGCCCCATATGATCAGGTTGCATGGCAATATAGAACAATTCAGCTGCCAAGGTTTAGGTATAGGCAGTGTGTAAATTGCCGTAACTAATTTACTTTACTAGCTCTCACATGCACAGGTGTTGAAAAACTGAATGACGTAGCCAAGAGAATTCTATCATAGTTCATGCAAGAGAGATCCTGCAATGGAAATAATGCTAACTGAGCAGAGGATGTCGACTAATTCTCTACTTCGCCAGAAAGGCATGAAAATACTTCAAAAGGAATCAAGAATACTAGGAAGGGGGGGATAGTGAGTAGTAAGGAAGCGACAGCAAATTTGACTACAACATTTCAGCTATCAGTAAATGTTCTTCTGCACACCCATTTCTACTGCCATCATTATTAATAGTAAGCACTCATACATGTATGTAGAAGGCTGATGCCCCAGACCTCTTTGAACCTTATTATCATCACAAAAAATATGGTACAATTGTAATGCACTACACCACCACAGGACCACTCCTCTTGTTCTTCACAATAACTGAACAGCTACTTACGCAAACACATGCATGTGTTTATAAACAAAGCCTAAAAATAATGGGCATCACGCTTCCCAATGGTATACTAATAGGCCTATTTTTAACCAAGTGTTCTTTAACCCATATATAGAAAATTAACATAACCTTACTACTAATGTGGGTATCGTATGCGCCAGTGCAATGACAACATGTATAATTTAACACAACTACGCACACACACATATGCACACACACACACACATATGCACACACACACACATATGCACACACACACACATATGCACACATATGCACACACACACATATGCACACACACACATATGCACACACACACATATGCACACACACACACACACACACACACACACACACACATGTACACACACAGCCTTATAGTCTTACACTGTTCTGACTTAACTGGTGCATTCATTGCATTTAGGCACTTAGTGTGTTCTGCCTGCTTCTTCAGAAATGTTGAAATGTTGTCCACATTATTGTACACATAATGCAAACACACATAAATATGCACAAACAAAAATTAGTCCATATGCACAGATATGCATATGAGCATGCACAAATACTGATAACCTTATTAAAGAATCAATTGGATGCCAATGTATGGGCGATTTTTCAACATGACACAACTGACATGCAAACACTAAAACACATCACACACACAAACTAACAAGCTAGCATGTCTGTCAGACATTCTCTGCATTCTCTGTTACCAATTGAAAGGTCTTCTTGATAACAATGAATGCAATAGTCCAATACACAACACAACATTCATTGAGTCAGTCGCCAACTTTCTAAATATGTGTCCATACGCAGATTGCATATGTTACATTGCATGCCCTTAACAAAGTCTGATAAACATAACATACCACACAGAACACACATTGACACAATAACCGATTTGTAAACAGTCACACCTTATAAATCCAACCCCCTCTACCTACATTGTAGTACATACTCAAGTTCATTTCGAAGAAAGTATATATCACACATGCACTGCCTCTTGGAGAATTTGGTGTCATTGTTATTTATAAGTTTATTGATTTGTAACTCATCCAGGCAGGCCATATTGTTGAACTGCATGATGCTGCACAAGTTAACTATGCTTATTCATATTGGTACTAAACTGGTTTTATGCACACACACACACACACACACACACACACACACACACACACACACACACACACACACACACACACACACACACACACACACACATACACACACACATGCACGATGTACTACTACTGCATTTTTCTTTTTCATTACCGTTGGTTTGCTTGCTGGTCAGGTGGAGGGTGGGTTGCAAACAATTTCGGTGTCACGTGTGCCTATAAATGGTGCGGGATAATGTACATATTTGAACATTGGCGACCCAAAATGGGTCAAATCACGTACCACAAAATGCGACAGAACAGGGCATTTTCCTAGTTTAGGTTCCGTCATTAGTATTCATTGCTACTCGCGGCCATTGAAGTTATGAATATAATTACACGTTCACAATACAATTAATGAATGCGATTTGAAGAAGGAAAATCGACATTGCGCTTAGGTAGAAGCTTATCTACGTTCAACCCCACCCGCGCCTCCACTACCCGAGACATGCATTGTAATAACATGCACTATACGGCAACAGGTTCATGCTCAAGTTCATGCTATATTTTATTGCGAACGCGCCTCCTCTTTGTCTGGCACTTTTGCTACATCGATACACCCTCACTTTGTTCTCTTTCTTCACGACATTTGCTGGCTGCCGCAAATATTTCTACTGCACTTCGAAACAGACACAGTGGCTAAGACCACGAGTTAAGTCACGTGACGTCTTATCGATTACTATACTAGTTAGCTATAAATAAATTGCTCATCCGGATGTCGTCATTGTGCATGAAAATGGTGCGACATGTCAATGGAAGTGGCGGGAAAATGTTTGTGCAAATAGGTTACAATTTCACAATGCGCACTTATTCATTAACACGCATGTCTTAAGTTTGTACCAAATATCAGTCGTTGCGCATTGTGAGAGTTATCCATGATTTTGTTGGATTAATCCCGCCTTTCTCATTGACATGGCGCGTGATGTTATAAAACGATAAGTAGTATTTAAGCAGTGGATTTCAATGCAACAATCATTAGAATTCAGTAGAAAAATTTGAGAGCTCGAACGGGAGGTATGGCCACTCCCATGTATGGACCGTTCTGTTTGGGATTGGAGTATTGGACTTACAAAAGACTACTGCGAGAAGTCCTTGTGGATATAGACACTACCATTCAGTGGTGTAAACGCAACGGCCTGCTAGCGCGGTCTCAGGAATGCAGTGCTTGCCATATTCCCATGCATTGGGAAGTCTACGATCGAGGAATCGATGGTTACAGGTATGGGTGGTATGCATGTATGCATGGTACATATTCATGCATGCATGTATGAAGGCCCGAGTGCACGTACGATTTTGCGGAAAAAAAGCAATGCTTATATGTGTATATTCCTTTGCACTTATCTAGGTCCATGATATCATGTGTATATACATTAATTTTTATTCCTGTAGGTGGAGATGCCCAAACAAATGTTGCAGAAAGGTGAAATCTATTCGACACGACTCGTGGTTTTCTCAGAGCCATTTGACGTTAGAACAGATCCTGGAGGTGACATTTCTTTGGACAGAGGATATGCCAGGAGAGACGGTGCGGAAACGGGTAGGAATTAACAAAAATACCATTGTGGACTGGTTTAACTTTTGCCGTGAGGTATGCGCTGTGTATATGGACCAGATCGAAACCGAGAAGATTGGAGGGGTTGGAAAAGTGGTGGAGATCGACGAGTCCAAATTTGGCAAAAGAAAATATAACCGCGGCAGAAGAAGAGAAGGCCAGTGGGTTTTGGGAGGCGTGGAGAGAGGTTCTGACGAAATGTTTATGCAAATCGTTCCATCGGCGACGCTCCTACCAGTTATCATCGCCAACGTTAAACCGGGAACTGAGATCCACACAGATGAATGGAGGTCTTATGCAAGATTGAACCGCAGGGGGCTACGTACACCACACGGTAAATCACAGCATTGAATTCGTCAATCCTGCTAATGGTGCACACACACAATCTATTGAGTGTACCTGGGCACACGCAAAGAAGAAGTACAAGAAGATGCATGGCACTTCAAAAGCACTCTTTCCCACATACTTAGTGGAATTTATATGGAGAAGAAAAATACACAATTTGCTATGCTTATGAACTGCATAACAGTTGTGTACCCCCTTTAATGCTGCATTTGTGTTGCATGTGAAACAACACTGCATTGGGATCTGTATTTAGCTTTACTTTTATTAATTGTAATATCCATGCATCTGGTGGGTTAATTTTACAATTATACTATTAACTTCATGTTGTATGCACAATGCCAGACATCCGGATGAGCAATTTATTTATAGCTAACTAGTATAGTAATCGATAAGACGTCACGTGACTTAACTCGTGGTCTTAGCCTGTGTGGTGTGTTTCGAAGTGGAGTAGAAATATTTGCGACAGCCAGCACATGTCGTGAAGAAAGAGAACAAAGTGAGGGTGTATCGATGTAAAAGTGCCAGACAAAGCGGAGGCGCGTTCGCAATAAAATATAGCATGAACTTTAGCATGAACCTGTTGCCGTATGGTGCATGTTATTACAAAGCAGGCCTTTTGCATGTCTCGGGTAGTGGAGGCGCGGGTGGGGTTGAACGTAGATAAGCTTCTACCTAGGCGCAATGTCGATTATCTTGACCTCTTCAAATCGTATTCATTAATTGTATTCATTAATTGTATTGTGAACGTGTAATTATATTCATAACTTCAAAACCACGAATCCGCATAGTAGCAATGAATACTAATGACGGAACCTAAACTAGGAATATGCCAGGCCTTCTTCTTTTCGGGATCGGCCTTGTAGCTGTCGCGTACTGAGGCCTTCTTCTTTTCGGGATCGGCCTTGTAGCTGTCGCGTACAGAGGCCTTCTTCTTTTCGGGATCGGCCTTGTAGCGCGCTCGGGCTTTAGCCTTGTTTTGTTGTGATAAAATATCGTCTTGCTTTTGAAGGTATTCTGCTCGTTGCTTAGATCTCTTCTTTCGATTACGCGAAGGCATTTAACTTCACTAGCCAAAGTATTAAACTGCGATAGGAACACCAAATAAATTTCGTGCAGGTCGGAGTATTTATACTGCATGCTGTAAAATAACTTCATCATCAACAATAAACTTCTGCAATAACTTCATATCCTATACAGAACTTGCTACCGCATGAGGTACTTCTCGCTGTAGTCTTTATATGACCTTAAAGGGCACCGTGCAGGTGAATTCCAAAGATATTGGTGCTATTGCCGTTCTTCAAAACCGTTCGTAGCTCGAGTTATACCTTCCTAAGGAAGAAGAAGAAGAAGAAGAAGAAGAGGAAGAGGAAGAGGAGGAGGAGGAGGAGGAGGAGGAGGAGAAGAAGAAGAAGAAGAAGAAGAAAAGAAGAGGCTTCGACGACGACGACCAAGAATTATTTTGGGACTGGGCACGAGAAAAAGAAATTCGGTTGTTTCTCTAAAAAGCACAAGCCGGTTTTATGACACGGAACAAACCGTAAGAACTGTAGATCTTTGAGTTCTCGTTCCATCGCGACAAAGAGATACGCGATCCGTTTCTCATCCGTGTGTCCCTCCAGACGCGAGTGAAGTTTTTTTAAGGGATATTCATCAATCCTCAATCAATCCTATATTGAACCTGCTGCCGCAGGTTCAGATGTGTGTATGTGAGTGTGTGAGAGGGGAAAATTCTCCTCTCCTTCTCCCCTCCCTTCTCCCCTCCCTTCTCCCCTCTCTTCTCCATTCTCCCTCCCTTTACCCGTCTCCCCCGAGTACTCTCCTTTACCTGTCTCCCTTCCCTTTACACTTCTCCCCTCCTTTCTCCCCTCCCTTCTCCCCTCCCTTCTCCCCTCCCTTCTCCCCTCCTTTCTCCCCTCCCTTCTCCCCTCCTATCACCCCTCCTTCTGCTCCGCTCCCTTCTCTCCTCCCTTCTCCCCTCCCTTCTTCCCCTCCCTTCGCCCCTCCCTTCTCCCCTCCTTCTCCCCTCCCTTCTCCCCTCCCTTCTCCCCTCCTTCTTCTCTCCCTCCCTTCTCCCCTCCCTTCTCCCCTCCCTTCTCCCTCCTTTCTCCCCTCCCTTCTCTCCCTCCTTTCTCTCCCTCCCTTCTCCCCTCCTTTCTCCCCTCCCTTCTCCCCTCCTTTCTCCCCTCCCTTCTCCCCTCCTTTCTCCCCTCCCTTCTCCCCTCCTTTCTCCCCTCCCTTCTCCCCTCCTTTCTCCCCTCCCTTCTCCCCTCCTTTCTCCCCTCCCTTCTCCCCTCCTTTCCTTTCTCCCCTCCCTTCTCCCCTCCTTTCTCCCCTCCCTTCTCCCCTCCTTTCTCCCCTCCCTTCTCCCTCTCCTTTCTCCCCTCCCTTCTCCCCTCCTTTCTCTCCCTCCCTTCTCCCCTCCTTTCTCCCCTCCTTCTCCCCTCCCTTCTCCCCTCCTTTCCTCTCCCCTCCCTTCTCCCCTCCTTTCTCCCCTCCCTTCTCCCTCCTCCCCTCACCCTCTCCCCTCCCCTTCTTCTCCCCTCCTTTCTCTCCACCTCCTTTCCTCCCTTCTCCCCTCCGCTGCTCTCCCTCTCCCCTCCGTTGCTCGCCTGCTCCCCTTCCCTTCTCCCGTTCTCCCTCCCCTCCCTCTCCCTCCCCTCGCCCTCCTTCTCGCTTCCCCTTCTTCTCCGCCCCTCCTCTCCCCGTCCCCTCCCTCACGCCCCCGGCTCCCTCCCCTCTTCCTTGTCTCCGCCTCCTCCCCGCCCCTTCTTCCCTCCCTTCTCCCCTCACTTCTCCCTTCTCCTCTCACTTCTCCTTCTCCCCTCTTGTAGTATTGTCATTTATTGTAATTGCCTAGTTTAACCCTTGAGAACATTCCAGAAGATTCATCGGAGGTACTTAAAGCTACCGCTGAGCAGAGGAAGCAGATCATTCGGAGGCTGGCATACCTTACGGATGGACGGAGGCGCGAACTGATGTTATTTGTTTGCATATAGCTGTGTGATTCTTATCGCTGCTCTAAGCTGATATTGATTCCTGAACAAGCTGTCATTGGGGTCACGAGCGCCAGTACTTCACACCTCCCTACTCCCTTCTCCCCTCCCTTCTCCCCTCCCTTCTCCCCTCCCTTCTCCCCTCCCTTCTCCCCTCCCTTCTCCCCTCCCTTCTCCCCTCTCTCTTCTCCCTTCTCCCCTCCCTTCTCCCCTCCCTTCTCCCCTCCCTTCTCCCTTCTCCCCTCCCTCCTCCTCCTCCTCCTCCTCCTCCTCCTCCTCCTCCTCCTCCTCCTCCTCCTCCTCCTCCTCCTCCTCCTCCTCCTCCTCCTCCTTCTTCTTCTTCTTCTTGTTAAAGACTTAATTCGCGACGTTTTTGTGGAATCATGCCGGAGAGCCTGCATTGGTGTCCAGGTGGAGGTAGGGGGGTAAGTATGGGTCGGAAGAACGCCGCAAACGACCAGCGGATGTCCTTGCTACAAACTGGATGCTAGGCAAGTCAGCTGTATTCGATTTCACCGTCACGTCTCCGCTAGTTTCTAACATTTACCCGAAGCGAGTGTGACATCTGGATCTGCAGCCTTTGTAGCAGAAGAAAGGAGCATCGAGCCAACGATGCCAAATGTGCAGAACTGGGTTAATATAGGTTGGGCATGTGTTCCCATTGCTGTTGAGACATATGGCAATTGGGGTCAAGAGGCAAAGCAGACATTTTCACGATTGGAATCTCGTCTGGCTACTGACTCCTCACAACCAAAGTCTATAGTTTTCGCTGACCTCTATGGACGTTTAAATCTAACCTTGATGAGGGCCTTTGCAAGGGCCATTCTAGTCTGAGCTTTCAGGCCAATAGGACTGTTTACTTAAGTAGATAAAATAAGGAAGGAATAAGGAAAATGGCTATTAGTTTTAGACTGTAAGTTATGTCATAGTGGAGGTTATTATTAGTAACATACTTGTTCTTTCTAATAGTGCTGTGGACTCAATTAAACTTTTGTTTTTTTAACTCTGTACTAAGGACACAGCATCATAGCTGGTTCATGGAGCCGTGATTTTATGTTCAGTACATGTACACTATATTTCTGTGTGTCCTTTGTGCTCCATTTATGACCGTATGTTGATATTGAGCACTTTGACAGATGGGCACGGCCATTCATAGGACAAACGCCACAAAATGCTAAAATATTAAAACAATGCAAGTGAATTATGCTGGGTGTAATATTAAGCTCGGGTCAACCATTGCAATTATTGCAGTTATTACTGATGAAATATTAACATTGGAGTTATTAAAACTTCCTACATGCATGCATAGGAATAGGAGCTCCATTTATATAGAATACAGATCAAGCCACACTGTTCCTTTCACCCCGAAAGAAGGATTCATATTGACTTTAACAGCATCCTGGACGTTGCTGACCATTGGCACCACCACCAGAGACTTGTGTAGGGGGTTCGTGTGGCTCCTTTAAACAGTTTTCAATGGCTGACACAATTGCGCGAAACGAAGTTGTTTTGTTTTGCCGAACATACCACTCATTCCCTCCACCCAGGCCTGGGTCCTCCATGAGATTTACCACAGCTCCTCTAGCCCTTCCTTCTCCGTCTGACATATTCTGTACTTCAAATGTTTTTTCTATTTCAATCTTGTACGGATTTCCTGTTTGGAGATCGCGCAGTCTTTGCTCCACATTATTAGTACGTCCTATCTTAAGAAAAACGTGTGGTAGATCCCTGTGCTGCATCTTCATCAGGTACACGTACCCCGGACCTTTAGCATCACCACCACCAAAGATGTCAGAGATGCCACCACCACCAAAGTTGCCACCAACCTGGGGCTCCACCTGAAGAGACGTTCCAATGGCTGTTCCAATTGTGTGAAACGTAGTTTTTCCGCTTTTCCTAACATACCACTCTGTACCTCCACCCAGGCCTGCTGGCTCCTCCATGAGATGTGCTACAGCTGTAGTAGCCCTTGTAGCCATTCTTTCTCCGTCTGACGTATTCTGTACTTGAAATGTATACAAGACTTCAATCTTGTACGGATTTCCTGTTTGGAGATTGCGCCGTCTTTGCTCCACATTATTAGTACGTCCTATCTTAAGAAAAACGTGTGGTAGATCCCTGTGCTCCATCTTCAACACGTACACGCGCGTCGCACCTGCCATTGCGACAAGTCTAAGGTCACGAACTTAATAGAATGGAATTGCATGCACAGACACTGCAGATATACAATACTAGTCCCGCGTATTATAAAGTTCCCAGGGAAATGCCTGCTGACTGTGGACAAAAGGTGATCTCATAGGTTCGTGCACCCTATGCTGTACCACATCATTTCAGAGCTTGTCCTCAAGCTCTATAGCCTCTGTGTCTGATGCCTGATCCTTGTAGGATATCGTGCTGCAAAGCCTTCACCAGGTCTAACGTGTTCTAGAGCAGGTAGGTCAGGTTCTGCAAGGCGTCCAGGCATGGTGTTAGATTCTTCTGGCACTTGGTCTTCTGGTGGTGCATGCTCAACAAGTACTGGGGATGTCCTCTCCACCAGGAGATGATCCGTATGGGGTGGTCGCCAGTCTTGCTTATGACTGGTATTCATCAGGGGACTTGCTTCTGGCTGAACACAGTATCTTAACCTATTCACATGAACTACCCTTGTTCTTGCACCCTCGATTATCTCCACTGTAACTGGTGATTTGAATGATGTACCTGTTCATTTTCCTTCCCAGAGTGCATCTAATTTACCAGCAGTGGGTATGGACAGCCACTCAGCCAGACCAGATCCCCCTGGTGGAATTCCCTCTTTGCCATATGCTTGTTGTATTCAACTCTCTGGCTTTCTGCAGCCTTTGTTATCTCCACCTCCACGAAGTCTCTCAGCTCATTACCTCATATACTGTCAGTGAGGGCAAAGCATCCTTACAAGGCTTCCTTCCATACATTGACATCTCAAATGGTGAGACACCTGTTGAATGGTGAATGGTAGTTCAGTAAGCAATAAGAGCTAATGGAAGATACTTCTCCCATTCCTTCTTCAGCTTCATATGTTTTCAGCAGCTGCAACAGTGTGCGATTAAATCGTTCCACCAACCCATCACCTTGAGGGTGGTATGCTGTGGTCTGAGATTTGTGAACTCCAAATGCCTCCGGGGTTTGGTGAAATACAGCACTCTCAAAATTTCTTCCCTGGTCTGAATGTACTATGTTTGGAAACCCCGTAGTTAGCGAACACCTCCATCAATTCATGGGTTATCCGTGCAGCTGTTTGGTCTGGTAGTGGCCTGGCTTCAGCCCACTTGGTGGAATACTCCTGGATCGCTAACAGGTACCTGTTGTTGTTAGGGGAGACTGGTACTTCCAAGATGTCCATGGCTACCATTTGCCAGGGTCTACCAATTGGAACATTCACAAGTGGAGCTCTCATGGGTGCAGTTGGTTTGTTTTTTTGGCCAAGTCATGCATTCTTGGCAATGTTGCTCCACGTCTTGTAACATGCTGACCCAATACCCTGAATGTCTTAGGCGGTCCAATGTCTTTTCTACCCCTTGGTGGCCGGCCATAGAGCTGTCATGAGCCATCAGCAGTGCATCTCTATCAAGACATTTGGGCTGAGGTGGGACCAGGTGTGTGCAGACTACGTTATCACAGCTGGCTATATCTTCGCAATGGTGGCTTCCTCCAGTTCCCTCCTTTAGGGCATCTCTGTGACGTTTTCAATGCTCTTTATAGCTGGCTTAATACTTCATCACTTCTTTGAGCTTCATGGATCTGCACTGTTGGCAACCCTGCATCTATTTTGGTGGTGGCTATGAGTTCTCCGAGACAAGGCATCTGCATTAGTGTTCAAACTCACTTTTCGATACACTATTCTGAAGTCATACTCCTCATTTCCAGAAATGGCCCATACATAGGAGGTCATCTTGCTTTGTTTTTTCAAATTGAATTTTAAATGTAGTATAAATCGGTCCGATTATGATATATGGGACAGTTTCCGCGAAAATTGCCCCACGGTTATATTATAAAATGTTATAAAAATGCATCGCGGGTGAATCGCTATAACTTCCCAACGGTTAACGCTATCGACTTCCTATTTGCAACACTTCATACTACACCATTTCACTACGGGAAAACTTATTTTGGGGCCTTGCACTAGTTCCTTGCTGATGCTACGAAGTCCGATACCCCATGGGGTTCAAAACCGCCACATCTTTAGCTAGGAGAGTTTAAATCGCTTCAAATTCAGTATGTACGTACAGGGGTCCTGTTGCTATTGATGTGTTCAGTTCGTTAATTTTTACTCTATCCGTCACGGAGATACAGCTGTGCGAAGTTAATGCACATTTCCCGCTCGATTGCACCATTTTTGCATGCAACCCGTGTTCCATTCTCCCAATCCACAATAAATTTTGATAACTTCTTTGTTCCGCCCATTTCTCCCTTAAACTAAGCTAGCCGTTCCCAACTGTTTTTGTCTCACTCAGGCAGTGAGTTTATGCGGGAAAGTTAAAAGAAGAAGAACGCTGCTCAGTTCCAGACGATCGTACCAAATTAACGGACCCAAGTGAATGGTTGCAGTATAACCTTGCGCCTCCCACGTCGCCGGCAGTATTCAAAACGGCACGCGTAAGGCTATTTGCTACGCACTCACATCATCCTCTAGTCGTGTAATAAAGCTTTCCTATTTGCCATCATCTTGCTAAAATCATCGTCTTATATCTGCCACGCCCACTCGGCTACGATTGTCGGTCTCACACAACTTTCAGCTCACACATAGTACATGAACTCATGCTGGCTCCCACTTGTGCACACACTTGCATTGTTGCGTACATGGCCCTGTACACTATCGTATGGCGTATTTTCTTATACACAACCACACACACGCACACACACACACACACACACGCACACACACACACACACACACACACACACACACACACACTCATGTACAGCGTACTTGCACACACCAGTTATACATGTGGCAAACAATACACCTGTCTGATGATGGTACAAACACTCTCACTCACAAACATTGTCATATGCACATGTACATGTATTCTATTCAATTCAGCTGATTGCATTTCAATTTGTGTACCAAGCTTGCATAACACACACATGCACATGCACAGGCACACACACACACATGACATACACACACAGACACACAAATGCACACACAGACACACTAACGCACACACACACATGACATACACACACAGACACACAAATGCACATACAGACACACTAACGCACACACACACACATGACATACACACAGACGCATACAAACACACACACACAGATACATAGACACACACATGGACACACAAAACACACAACACACATATGACAAACACACACATGCACACACACACGTACACACACACGTACACACACACACATGGAAATACACACTAGCACACACAGACACACATGCACACACACATGCATGAAATACACACTAGCACACACATGCACACACAGGCACACACAAGACACACATGACATACACACACAGATACACAAATGCACACACAGACTGCATTTCAATTTGTGTACCAAGCTTGCATAACACACACATGCACACGCACAGGCACACACACACACGACATACACACACAGACACACAAATGCACACACAGACACACTAAC
Source organism: Ephydatia muelleri (assembly GCA_013339895.1). Classification (NCBI taxonomy): domain Eukaryota; kingdom Metazoa; phylum Porifera; class Demospongiae; order Spongillida; family Spongillidae; genus Ephydatia; species Ephydatia muelleri. Next base: position 5,979,429 of record JABACO010000007.1, read on the forward strand.
GCACACACACACACATGACATGCACACACAGACTGCATTTCAATTTGTGTACCAAGCTTGCATAACACACACATGCACACGCACAGGCACACACACACACGACATACACACACAGACACACAAATGCACACACAGACACACTAACGCACACACACACACATGACATGCACACACAGACTGCATTTCAATTTGTGTACCAAGCTTGCATAACACACACATGCACACGCACAGACACACACACACATGACATGCACACACAGACACACTAACGCACACACACACACACAAACGCACACAGACACACACGACATACACACAGACGCATAAACACACACACACAGACACACATGGACACACAAAACACACGACACACATATGACAAACACACACACACACAGACACACATGGACACACAAAACACACGACACACATATGACAAACACACACACACACACATACACACACACATGGAAATACACACTAGCACACACAGACACACATGCACACACACATGCATGAAATACACACTAGCACACACAGGCACACACAGACACACACAGACACACAAATGCACACACAGACACACTAACACACACACACATGACATACACACACAGACACACAAATGCACACACAGACTGCATTTCAATTTGTGTACCAAGCTTGCATAACAGGCACACACACACATGACATACACACACAGACACACAAATGCGCACACAGACACACTAACGCACACACAAACAGATACACAAATGCACACACAGACACACTAACACACACACACACACAAACGCACACACATGACATACACACAGACGCATATAAACACACACACACAGACACACTAACGCGCACACACACTCACACAGACACACAGACACATGACATACACACTCAGACACACACATGACATACACACAGATGCATACAAACACACACACACAGATACACAGATACACATGGACACACAAAACACACGACACGCATATGACAAACACATACACGCACACACACGTACACACACACATGGAAATACACACTAGCACACACACATGCATGAAATACACACACACACATGCATGAAATACACACACACACATGCATGAAATACACACTAGCACACACATGCACACACAGGCACACATGCATACACACAGATGCATACAAACACACACACACACAAACGCACACACAGACACAAACGCGCACACAGACACACACATGGCATACACACAGACGCATACAAAAACACACAGACACACACACACTAACGCACACAAACGCACACACATGACATACACACAGACGCATACAAACACACACACACACAGATACACAGACACACATGGACACACGACACACACATATGACAAACACACACACACACATGCACACACACACACACATGGAAATACACACTAGCACACACAGACACACATGCAGACACAGGCACACACGAAATACACAGAGACACACACACGAGATAGTCACACAAAACACTCAGAGACACACATGCACAGACACACACAGGAACATACACACACGACAGACAGACACACACACACGGACACACAAGCACACACAGACACACACACGAAATATATAGACACTCACGAAATACACAGACACACACACAGACACACACACACAGAAACACACAGAAACACACAGACATGCAGACTTGCACACAGACTCGCACATATAGACACACATGCACAGACACAACAGACACACACTCACAGATACACACACAATACACACAGACACACATAACAGATACACACACACAGATATACAGACGCACACACAGACTCGCACATGTGCACAGACATGTGTCACACAAAGCACACACTTTTGTTCATGTGGAAAAAAACAGTAGTGCTCTCTGATAATGATGGTACACACATTTTCTCTCACTGAATGCCTTCTCTGCACATGCATTTTTGATCTATAGCTCATGAGACCATGAGACATGTCTACACATGTAGGTACATGTAGCAACGTGTACACTGTAGTGTCATAGGACTGGTCCTTTATGCATACATTGTGTCCTTATAGGACTGTCCCCTGACACAAGGGACATATGCCATGGTTAGCAACAAGCTCAAGAGACTTTTATCTTTGAGTGCTCGTGGAATGATGAATATTGCTATCCATTGTGTCTGTGTAAACTAACCACGGGCTTGACCTACCGCAATCAGCAATGATAGGGTAATTCATCGCCAGGCAGAACCATCGCCCTTCAAAAAAAAAAAACTTACCTGCGCGGTACATCCTTCTTCAACAAGAGGCAGCACAGTGTTGCGTGTCGCACTGTACTAATTTGTATGCAGTAAATTAAATGACTACTCGTAGAAGGGCACAGTACGTACTTTGTACTTATGGTGAGGAACAGCAATCTGAGTTCATGTACACTCGTTTAATTCGCTGCATTCAATTAGTGCGACACGAGACACACAACATTGTGCTGATGGAAACAGTAGGCCTGTAAGACCTGCGATGAAATCATTGTACCTCCCTTATCGTTGCAGATCGTGGTAGTTTACACAGACATATCGATTGCAAGCTAGTAAAGATATTCATTATACTGTACTCCGAAAAGGCTTTTACAGGTCAGACGAGCACTTGTACAGAGTGCTAGATGAGAGAAGTGTATACGTCTGCTTGCAACAATACACAATACAGAGGAAACACACAGAGATTGGTGTGTGTGGTGTGTGTGTGTGTGTGTGTGTGTGTGTGTGTGTGTGTGTGTGTGTGTGTGTGCTCAGGATGTACAGACGCATTTGCACAACATATACACATGCATAGAGTGTGTGAACCAACATGAGGGCATGTTCATGTACTCTGTGTGAGCTAAATATTGTATGGGCAAAGAGAGACTCCAGTCTCTGCAACTGGTACACAAGCCACCTAGCTGAGTAGTGGAGGCATAAAGAATGATAAGAAGTTGTTCAAGGATCAAGGATTTTGCCAAACAGGAAAGCTTTATTACACAATTGTAACTACAAAAAGATGGATGTGAGTGTGTAAGAACTTAAAGTCTTATGCACGTTGCAGCAGGGACCCTCCACACACACACCACAATTTTTGGCCAACTGTGTAAATCTCATCAAGGAATGATAGCCGACAACAACTTTTTCGATGACAACATCATACGCATCATGATTTAAAAAAAATTAATTCGTGCATCTCTACATGTAGACTTGTATATTTAATTATTCATTTTGCTCAAAAGAAATCAGCCACCCCCCCCACACACACACACTTTTTAATATTGTACCATGGGCCCAGTGCTGTGGTGAATACAGTGATATACTTTGCCACATGCATACAGTGGTACGGGACACCAATCCTATGGGGGCTGAGGACCAATTCTTTGGGAGTATATGACATAGAGCTCACACTTTAGAGACGGTACATACACATAGGTACTGTGTGTGTCTATGTGTGTGTCTGTGTGTATGTCGTGTGTGTATCTGTGTGTCCATGTGTGTGCATGTGTGTCTCTGTGTGTGTCTGCATGTGTGTGTCTATGTGTATTTCGTGTGTGTGTCTATATGTATTTTTTTGTATGAGTCTGTGTGCATGTATTCTGCGTGTCTGTGTGCGTGTCTGTGTATTTCATGTATGTGTCTGTGTATTTCGTGCATGTGTCTTTGTGTGCTTGTGTGTCTGTGTGTGTGTATGGCATGTGTGTATCTTGTGTGTGTGTGTGTGTGTGTGTCTGTGCATGTGTGTGCGTCTGCATGTGTGTGTCTGTGCATGTGTGTGTCTATGCTTGTGTGTCCATGTGTGCCCGCGTCTGTGTGTCTGTCTGTCATGTGAGTCTGTCTGTCGTGTGTCTGTGCATGTGTGTGTCTGTGAATTTCGTGTGTGTCCATGTGTCTGTGTGTATGTCGTGTGTGTGTCTGTGTATTTCATGTGCATATCTGTGTGTGTCTCTGTGCATGTCTGTGTGTGTCTGTGTCTGTGTATGTGTCTGTTGTGTGAGAGTGTGTTGTGTGGGTCTATGCGTGCCTGTGTGTGTGTGTCTGTGTGTGCGTCTGTGTGTGTGTGTGTCTGTGCATGCCTGCATGTGTCTGTGTACAACTACACGTATGTGTCTGTGTGTGTTTGTGTGTGTGTCTGTGTGTGTGTCTGTGTGTGTGCGTCTGTGTATGTGTCTGTGTGTGTGTGTCTGTGTGTGTGTCTGTGTGTATGTTGTGTGTGTGTCTATGTGTGTGTGTCTGTGTGTGTGTGTGTCTGTGTGTTGTGTGTGTGTCCATGTGTACCTGTGTGTCTGTGCCTGTGTCTGTGAGTGTGTCCGTGTCCGTATGTGTGTGTGTTTGTGGGTGTATGTCATGTGTGTGTCTGTGTATCTATATGCTGTGTGTGAGCGTGTATTGCCACATTTATACAGTGGTGTGTGTGTGCAAGTGTGCAATGTTTGTGTACATTTAGAGTACCAGATGGGGACACAATGTATTCAATCCTTGGAGACACGATACATGTACAGAAAGCTTGGTACACAAATTTACATCGAATCAGTGGTCTGTACAGGCATGCACAAGTACAGTTGAATTGAATAGAATACATGTGCATGTGACAATGTTTGTGAGTGAGAGTGTTTGTACCATCATCAGACAGGTGTATTGTTTGCCACATGTATAACTGGTGTGTGCAAGTACGCTGTACATGAGTGTGTGTGTGTGCGTGTGTGTGGTTGTGTATAAGAAAATACGCCATACGATAGTGTACAGGGCCATGTACGCAACAATGCAAGTGTGTGCACAAGTGTGAGCCAGCATGAGTTCATGTACTATGTGTGAGCTGAAAGTTGTGTGAGACCGAAATCATTGCAATCGTAGACGAGTGGGCGTGGCAGATATAAGACGATGATTTTAGCAAGATGATGGCAAATAGGAAAGCTTTATTACACGACTAGAGGATGATGTGAGTGCGTAGAAAATAGCCTTACGCGTGCCGTTTTGAATACTGCCGGCGACGTGGGAGGCGCAAGGTTATACTGCAACCATTCACTTGGGTCCGTTAATTTGGTACGATCGTCTGGAACTGAGCAGCGTTCTTCTTCTTTTAACTTTCCCGCATAAACTCACTGCCTGAGTGAGACAAAAACAGTTGGGAACGGCTAGCTTAGTTTAAGGGAGAAATGGGCGGAACAAAGAAGTTATTGTGGATTGGGAGAATGGAACACGGGTTGCATGCAAAAATGGTGCAATCGAGCGGGAAATGTGCATTAACTTTGCACAGCTGTATCTCCGTGACGGATAAAGTAAAAATTAACGAACTGAACACATCAATAGCAACAGGACCCCTGTACGTACATACTGAATTTGAAGCGATTTAAACTCTCCTAGCTAAAGATGTGGCGGTTTTGAACCCCATGGGGTATCGGACTTCGTAGCATCAGCAAGGAACTAGTGCAAGGCCCCAAAATAAGTTTTCCCGTAGTGAAATGGTGTAGTATGAAGTGTTGCAAATAGGAAGTCGATAGCGTTAACCGTTGGGAAGTTATAGCGATTCACCCGCGATGCATTTTTATAACATTTTATAATATAACCGTGGGGCAATTTTCGCGGAAACTGTCCCATATGGGTCAGTTTCCGAGAAAATGAGCCTTCGCTATATATATAAAAAAGTTATAAAAATCATTCACGTTTGAATCGCTATAACTTCCGAACGGTACACGCCATTGACTTCCTATTTTCACCACTTCATACTACACCATTTCTCTATGGTAAAGTACTTTTTGGGGTCTTGCACTTGCTCCGTGCCCGTATTACAACGTCCGATACCCCACAGGGTATGAACCCGTCATAACTTTCGGCAGGAGTAGTCAAATCGCTTCAAACTCGGTTTGTAGGTAGAGGGGTCCTATAGCTATTGATTTGTTCTGTTCGTTAATTTTCACTCTATCCGTTGCGGAGATACAGGCGTGCAAAGTTAATGCACATTTCCTGCTCGATTTGCCCAGGCAACCCTAGTTCCAATCTCCCATTCCGCATGAATATTAATCACTTCCTTGTTCCGCCCAATCTCCGCCTTAAACTAAGCTATATAACTCAGTGTCTGTTTTTTGTTGTTTTGTTTTATTTTCTGAGGTCAAAGAAGATGAGTTATATGACGATCGTACCGAATTAACGGATCCAAGTGAATGGTTGTCAGCTAGCTAGCGCCTGATGGTTGTCGCCGCCTCCCACGTCGCGGACGCGCGTAAGGATTTTTTTTTTCCTAGTCACTCGCATCACCGTTCGGTACCTAGTAGTGTATTATAAAGCTTTCCCACATTTGCTTGTTTAACTTCATTCCTGTCACGCCCACTCGGCTACACTGCGCAAGGATGCTATAACTTAGCTCACATAGCACGTGAACATGCACTACGCACTTGCATTGTTACCTGCCACACACCTACCTACTGTATCTTTGCACACACAAACACGTCCACGCCACACACACACACACACACATGGGCTTGTACAACTTGCAGAGACTTTGGGTTCTTTTTTCTCACACAAATCGTACATGTCCATGAATGTACACACCTGTGTGCGCGCGCACACACACACACACACACACACACACACACAAACACACACACACACACACACTCACTCACACAGACTGGGCTTGTACCACTTGCAGTGACATTGGTTCTTATTTCTCACACTGTTTTTACAAAGTATACTTGTACATGCCTGTGCACACACACATGACACACACATACATGGACACACACACACACACACACACACACACACACACAAACACACACACACACACACAGACTGGGCTTGTACCACTTGCAGTGATATTGGTTCTTATTTCTCACACAGTTTTCACAAAGTATACATGTGCATGAATTGTACACGCCTGTGCACACACACATGACACACACATACATGGACACACACACACACACACACAAACACACACACACACACATGGGCTTGTACAACTTGCAGAGACTTTGGGTTCTTATTTCTCACACTGTTTTCACAAAGTATACTTGTACATGCCTGTGCACACACACATGACACACACATACATGGACACACACACACACACACACACACAAACACACACACATACACACACACAGACTGGGCTTGTACCACTTGCAGTGACATTGGTTCTTATTTCTCACACTGTTTTCACAAAGTATACATGTGCATGAATTGTACACGCCTGTGCACACACACATGACACACACATACATGGACACACACACACACACGCACATGCACATGCACACACACAGACTGGGCTTGTACCACTTGCAGATACTTGGGGTTCTTATTTCTCTCACTGTTTTCACAAATCGTACATGTGCATGAATGTAGCACACACACACACACACACACATACACAGACTGGGCTTGCAGTGACTTATGGCTCTTATTTCTCACACTTTATTCACAAAGCACGTACATGTGTAACAATACACCTTGCATTGTTATGTAAATAGCCTGTACACCCCCCCCCCCCCACACACACACACACACACAGACTGGGCTTGTACCACTTGCTGAGACTTTGGGTTCTTATTTCTCACACTGTTTTCACAAATAGAACATGTGCATGAATGTACACACCTGTGCACACACACACACACACACTCATAAGAGAGCTTGTACCATTTGCAGTGACATTGGTTCTTATTTCTCACACAAAGTGTACATGTGCATGAATGTACACACATGTGCACACACACACACACACACACACACACATACACTCACACAGAGAGGGCTTGTACCACTTGCAGTGACATTGGTTCTTATTTCTCACACAAAGTGTACATGTGCATGAATGTACACGCCTGTGCACACACACGACACACACATACACACATACACACACACATACACTCACACAGACTGGGCTTGTACCACTTGGTGAGACTTTGGGCTCTTATATCTCACACTCTATTCACAAAGCAATTGTAAACATGTGCAAGAACAAACTTACACATTGTTATGTAAATACCATATTCGTCACAAACACACACACACAACACACACACACATGTGCACACACACATGCACATGCACACACACAGACTGGGCTTGTAACGCTTGCAGTGACTTTGGGTTCTTATTTCTCACACTGTCTTTACAAAGCGTACATGTGCATGAATGTACACACCTGTGCACACACACATGCACATACACACAGAGACTGGGCTTGTACCACTTGCAGAGTTTTTACAAAGCGTACATGTGCATGAATGAACACACATACACACATATGCACACACACACAGTACCACGTAGTGAATTTGTGTTATTATTTCTCACACTGTCACTATTTTCACAAAGCACGTACATATGCATGAATGTACACACTTGATTGTTATGTAAATAGCCTGTACACCATATTCGTCACACACACATACACACACACATACACACACACATACACACACATACACACACACACACCACTCGTGCACTGAACACACAGGCTCGTACCACTTGCAGTGACATCAATTGGGTTCTCAATTTCACACTGTTTTCACAAAGTGTACATGTGCATGAATGTACACACTTGTGCACACACATTGTTATGTACACAGCCTGTACACCATATATTTGTCACACATACAGCACATACACATACAGTATACTTGCATTGTTACGGAAATGGATTCTTGTGCACAACACATACGTACACTCATGTACAGTACACTTGTACGCACGCATACTAATGAACAACATTAAGCATGTCTACACACACTCACACACACACACATGTACATTGCATGTAAGGTCTATTCTAAACTTGTTCTCTGCACCTTCACATGCAATATAAATTCATTTAACTGCTTTATGCATGTATTTGATTTTTATACCCTGTCTCTTTGCTCCTTGCGTGTGGAGCTCCCTTGTGGCTGGTTCTCTGTACACAGACACTCACATCACCATTCTCGGAGATGTGAAGAAATAAAACTGTCTTATTGGGCACAACCCTTACTAAACTTCTTTTTGTTCGCTATGCTCAGCTTTGTTCCACTTGCATGACTTTTCTCAAAGTTTTTAGCTCACACAGAGTACATGTACATGCCCTCACGGACACACACACACACACACACACACACACACACACACACACACACACACACACAGACAGACACACACACACATACAATTGTAGTCCTGACATGCTAAAGGAAAGTTGAAAGGCCTTCATGGTGATGAATTTTATTGCACCTAAGCTATCAGTAGAGATTGTGGTAGGTCAGGGCCCGTGGTGCGTTTACACAGAACTGACAGAAGGAAGTTAGTAACAATATTCATTATCCAGCTCTATAGACAAAAATACTGCACCCCTTTCTACTTGTTCAGAGTGCTAGATGAGTGTACTGAGGGAATAGTAGTG
>JABACO010000007.1:5991312-5996312 GCA_013339895.1 Ephydatia muelleri
AAGTTATAGCATCCTTGCGCAGTGTAGCCGAGTGGGCGTGACAGGAATGAAGTTAAACAAGCAAATGTGGGAAAGCTTTATAATACACTACTAGGTACCGAACGGTGATGCGAGTGACTAGGAAAAAAAAAATCCTTACGCGCGTCCGCGACGTGGGAGGCGGCGACAACCATCAGGCGCAACCATTCACTTGGATCCGTTAATTCGGTACGATCGTCATATAACTCATCTTCTTTGACCTCAGAAAATAAAACAGAACAACAAAAAACAAACAGACACTGAGTTGCGAACGGCTATATAGCTTAGTTTAAGGCGGAGATTGGGCGGAACAAGGAAGTGATTAATATTCATGCGGAATGGGAGAATGGAACTAGGGTTGCCTGGGCAAATCGAGCAGGAAATGTGCATTAACTTTGCACGCCTGTATCTCCGCAACGGATAGAGTGAAAATTAACGAACAGAACAAATCAATAGCTATAGGACCCCTCTACCTACAAACCGAATTTGAAGCGATTTGATTACTCCTGCCGAAAGTTATGACGGGTTCATACCCTGTGGGATATCGGACGTTGCAATACGGGCACGGAGCAAGTGCAAGACCCCAAAAAGTATTTTACCATAGAGAAATGGTGTAGTATGAAGTGGTGAAAATAGGAAGTCAATGGCGTGTACCGTTCGGAAGTTATAGCGATTCAAACGTGAATGATTTTTATAACTTTTTTATATATATAGCGAAGGCTCATTTTCTCGGAAACTGACCCATATGTACTTCAAAAAATTATACCATGAACAATTCTTGAACTAAATTCAAGACAGAAAATTAACTTCTACCGCGCATAATTTATTCATAAAAGATGACATTGCGTAATCCCAGTTGTTAATAATGGCGAGAGCAAGCTCACGAGACCTAGGGATTATTTATTTACGTCACCGCAGCTATTAATGGAATGTCGGAACTTCGTGGCCTGGGTTGGTTTTCTAGATATTATAGTACACAGCCAACAGTTTACAGTATGGTAACAATATTGATAAGCCAATCAACCTGTATCAAGCCAGATGTGAGTATTGTATCATGATGATAGCGCTGACAACATTGTACCAGGGTCGAAATAAAAAATTGTTACCAGATGTTATCAATCAGTATCTAGCTTGTTATCTTGTTGTATGTCTATTGATAACAGCTTGTACCAGTATTGATACGATGGTACCGTATATAAATAAATGGAATATAGCACAAATAAAAATTGAAGGCTCCCATTGTTTGGATCTCTCAAATCACTGACTACCAGATTCCAGGTTGTAAGGCGGGGTGCATGACGACGTATACTTAATCGTCAGTTTAAATTTATACACTTAGTTGAAAGCAGTTGGCTGCTAGAGAACGCTGCTGATGTACTACGCTCGCCGGCCATCGCGTGGTCAAATATATCGGCTTCGAAGCACGTGTCAGAAAAAAATTAAAATGGCGCGTTTGAGAGCAAAAGGCTTTAAGTGACCGTCTCTCCTACGTTACAAAGGATTCTTTATTTAGGATTTGAAAGCGAATTGTATTGCAAAGAATGCAATGAGGGTTTTCATTACAAGAGTCGTCTTGAATGACACATAGTTCATTACATAAGGCTTTTGTGGATGCAACGGACCGGCAACGGACATCAACGATTGAGGTAAATAACGCGGTACTGATGCATGCGATGTAATTTATTCACTGACTTTAGCCCACCAAGAACCACTTACATCAACCATCGAATACGCTGAAGAGGATTTCGGTGTAGAAGATGCCGCTGATAATGATGAGTATGCTGATAAGGACTTTGAGGACCTTGTGAAACAGTTTAGGGTGGATGAAAAAATGTGCTACTATCCATTCCCAAGCAAGATATTTGCTCTCCTTTACATTCTCATACATGGTCCACATCCCATCATATGTACTGATGTACTTCTATCTACTGGGTACCACTTTTTCCTTTACAACAGGGTAACACAGCTCTTATGTTTATTTGGTTCATACTCAAAGAATGTGGTATTAACGTGCCCAGCCTATCCACTATGAGAGCATTCAATACCTGGAGTTGATATGCCACAGAGGGTTAGTTAATCATTGCTTCAATTTCATCAGCATATAAAGTGGATCTTCTTAGCATTTGTCCACAGATGGAATTCCATATTACAGCCTCTCATTGACATTCATCATACACAACTGCTTACAAAACCCTGAGATATCCAGCTGCTTGGCTCGCTTTCCTGTTCGTACAGAGGGTGATTACACGTATGTTAATGTGCCATTCATTATTGTTTTTTAAAATACGCATTTGGTGTAACACAGTGAAATTTATCATGGAAAGTGTTGGAATGAAAATCCCAGGTTTGCTACACTGATGGTGTCACTACCTCATGGAGAGGGAATATTTGTATGCGATTGGGTTTATTTTCACCACAATGACATTGGTATGACAAAAGGAGTCGTTTTTCAAGCAGGTACACTGGTTACGCATGCTGTAACACATTTACAATACGTGCGTAACGTATGTAGATTTCAAATCACCAGTTAATTACTTACTTTCACTTATCCAGGGTTCTTCAAATGAGTTGCATGTTGAAATAGAACCTGTTATTGACAAGGACGCATTCATACACATAACTTCGTATCCTGAAGATGTATACTTTCCAGAAGATTGTGGCATCATTCTAACCAAACTCACCATCCGTTTGACTCAAGTATCCCACCTTGGTCAGCCTTCATCATCTCTTCTAAAATGGGATGGAAGTAAATTTGAAAGGCTAAGCTCACAGGTAATGTTCTTTGGGCATAGCTTATCGTTACTTTATTATTTATATACTTGCAGGACATTGACAAGTATCTCACACCTCATCCGCTTAAGGAAAAGGCTAGTGGCCGACCTGTGATTATGGTACCACTTATTTTATTTTGTGACGATACAAGTGGCAATTGTAGCAAAAGTGGCACAAATTTGATTGTTGGTACCTTCCTCGCCACGAGAATAGCATTCATTTTGTGTGTTGTTCAGACAAAGTGACACCTTTGGAGATGAGTGAGCAAATTGTTTCTAAGCTGAAGTGTTAGAAACAACTGGTATTGAGGCGTATGATGCTAGCACTTGCACTACTGCTCTAGTGATTGCACCTCTTATATTGATTATCTGCATGTGACAACCCACGTGCATCAGAGCTGTTAGGCCATCTTGGGAGCACAGCACTGAAGTATTGCCGCATTTGCATGGTAAGTTAATTATACATGTAGGTAAGAACTAGGAAGGTGATGTGATTTTGTTTGCACAGGCTGATAAGAATGATTCTCCAACATCATCTGTGAACAACGGAACTTAATGCAAGCTCAATGCAGACTCTGCAAATCAAACTTGAAGTAAGTGAATATGCAAAAAGTGAGGTGCGAAAGAGATTTGGACTGCGTGAAATTGCCAACAACCCATGGTTTCATTTCCTTGGAGACATATTCATATTCTTGTAAGTGTTAAGTGCATGCAGTCAAACTAATACCTTCGTACAATGTATGGGAAAGTGTCTAGCAAAGTATCCCTTCTGTGTAGTTTTTCAATTTTGATTTTCAAAGAGGTTGATCCAGAAATGCTACAAAAGCAGAAAGTACATCCATTTCTCCATATCATTCCGTGTATGCTCCAGTTTGGACCTTCATCAGCATTTTGTGCAGAAAGGTAAAATGATCTTGCATTGCTTGCAACATGACTAGTACCTTTAGCCATATAGGTGTGAGTCGTCCAATGCTTCTGTAAGAGGACAGAATGTTTATGGGAACCACAAGTCACCTAGCCGGGACATTGCAATTAACTTTGCACATTTGCAGTGGCACAAATGGAGAGTAAGTGTTGTCATACATGTTTAAAAATAATGTGTTTCATTTTCCAGTGGTAATTCTACTCTGTTTAAACTTCCACAAATCCAACACTATCTTAATGGTACGTCCATCAGGGAGCTCTACGACCATGAAATCTATCGACTAGGAACACTGCGTTTTGTGAGTGTTTTGTAGTGCATTTGTACTGTGGTGATTGTATCTTTTTTAATAGGTATGTCACAACTCCCAAGCAATGCAATTGCAGAATATAGTTGTTTGACTTCATGGCAGTGAACCCTGCCATCTCTCTACCCTCACTCCATCCTATGACCTATTACAACCTGAGTGATGAAGTCATTGAGTACAGAGGCACTGTGCCTTGGGCAAAACAGATTGTCTGTTGTGGTGAATATGTAGAACTATACAGCATCAGTTGTTAGTGCTGTTATGATACAAACTCAATGACCCATGCAGAATGTCAAGTTTGGAGTTTTGCTTGTAGCCTGCAAACCAAAATACAGAAGGAACTGCATTCTGTTTAATTCAGGCTTTTCAACCTCTCACTACTAGCCGTGAGGAAGCTGTACTCAATGACTGTGACTGTACCCTGTTTAAGCTGTCAAACAAAGTCATAGCAACTGCAGCAACGAACATCAGAAGATCAGTTTCCTTTGTACACCAATGCTCAGCAACATGCCACTTTGAAGAGGGGCCAACGCCTGTACAGATTGAAAGAGCGCAGATGTCTCCAACAAAGCTGCATTTTATACATGACTTTAGTAACAAAATGTATTGCTACAACAGGTACTGTATATTGCCTACATCCCTCGGCAGAATTTATTTACTTCCGCCTTATCAATACTGATACAAGGTTATCAATACTGGTACAGGGTTGAGTAATAACAGCTTGGTACAATATTGATGAATAAACGATATTGTTACAGTATTGATACATGAAAGATACAAGTTGATATCAATGCTGTTACTAGACTGCTGCATCGGGATTGTATCAACTTTGCCCGAAGTCATTGTAAACAGGATTGTACACTACCCTGTATCAATGATGATAACATCTTGTAACAATACCGTATCAATGTCGCTACAATAATAGATTATTGGCTGTGTAGGCGCTTATCCAGGATTTCCATGGTGGGGTGGGGTGAGAGGT
>JABACO010000007.1:6001312-6017438 GCA_013339895.1 Ephydatia muelleri
TGATGCTCACCTATGGTTAGTTTGTACCAGCAACTATTAGTTAATGCAATTGCAGTGCTTAGCAGTTGAATATCTTGCTATTAATGCAATTAAAATAGCAGATATTGACATTCTAGCCGGTGTAAGGTATCACATTTTAATGAATATTGCATCTTATCATGTTGAGCACATATATGAATTTCTCAGAACTCCAACCATAGCATCTTAGATTGCAGTGGTGGAGGATCTATCTGAGGACAAGACTGTGAAAGAGGCTTAGGCCAAGAGACAGAGAGTGGATGAGGCAGTGGTGTGCATTATATTCTGAGACTATCAGTGCATACAATTAACACCCGTTCCATGAGAAACGGGTGCTTTTTAAGTGGTTTTATTGCAATCACCATTAGGTGAAAATGTGTCGGTGATAAAGCACATGACTTTTAAATATAACTGTCCCATTTTACAATGATTTTAAACTATCTGTGCATTTTTATTTTATTTTATAGGCTCTTGGATCGCCGTCTGCAGTCTCCCAAAGTTAAGCGGCCTTGCGGAATGGACAAAAAGTGTACTTTTTTTCTGAGTGTGCTCGATGTGAATTAAAGCATATCATTTCATTCTGGTGTGTTCTATCTCACTTCGGTGTAGTCTTTTACTCATTATAATACTTCTAGCTATGGTGTTTAACGTCTGGTGTCGTATCGCACTTACCGATCCCCGTGAATACCAACTGTTACGCATGCGCGTGTGCCAAAGATACATATTGATACGTATTACATCTACAAACATTACAAGGCAGTGAGCTACAAACATACTATATATATTTAGTGTCCAAGCATTTGGAATTCTTTTATCCTCTTAATCAAGTCCTTCTTATTGCCAGATGTCTTCAAAATGTGCTCTTGCAAGTAATACCGAAGCTGTGTAAGCTTGAGATGACTAAGATCCTCTGCAGCCCAGTCAATCTCATCCATTGGTACAGTACCCTTTGACCGCTTCGTGCGAAGGCTCTCATTTCTAATAATTCTACTCCGCTTCCTCGATTCATGCTCTGGATGTTTGCGTTGTCCAATTTTTTGGTACACTGCTCGAATTTGACTGACCACAGGGACTTCAGAAAGCAACAGCAGCCCGTCTGTATACTGTGAAGCAAGTTTGGCTTGCACAGCCTCAGCAGATACTTTAAGGCGACTTTTCACAGCAGACCCTTCAACATTGCTTTCTTCACCAGTGCGCCAGCACTGTGCAATGAAGTCCTGTACTCTTGTGCTGAGCTCAGGGTGTTGGTTCTTCTGACAGTGTGCCCAACCAGCAATGAAATTTACCGCATACGTTGAAGTTCCAGGATTTGTAATTGAGGTTATCATTGCTCTTGCCTGCCCATCTACTGTGAAGTCTCTAGTGCTTAGTACTTCATCAGCATAGTGAATAGCCATAGAAACACCCCTGCATTGCATGGGGGGACCTTTACATTTGTGCCTCTCTCTGCCAAGAGCACTCTTAAAGTGGCATTGGGAACGTGTACATTGTGGGTAAATACTGCATACATCCTTCATAGCTTCTGCCTTAATGGATTCTGACTTCCCCTTGGCTTATTGCCGTTTACTCTTCTTAACTTGTGACTGGTCTAGCAATATATCGATGGCGAGCCTTAGAGGCATCATTCTCAGAATCCATATTGTGAAATTGTACTCTACAACCACTAAAGTTTACTCCTGGATTACAACTAAAAGTAGTCCAATTATTAAAATGGTTACAACTGTTGACGCGAGCAAATTAGTTAGTTTGTTAGTTTTTACTGTTTATCATCATGCAGTACCTCCATTAGGCTTGTAATCACGGGCGCAATGTATGTCTGTAATTTGGCCTAGGTGTACAAGTACATCCACCATGTTGCAATCAATATTAGCAGTGTTGCATGTGCCGGTGCCGCAGAGTGCACTGACCAAACATGTTGCGCGCAAGTTGCCACCTACACAGCGAAACCGCTATCCGGAGACGGGTTGCAACGGTGCCCCGTCACTTTCGATCAAGACGGACTTCCACGTAAATTTCACGGAAACGTTTAGTGACGGTATCCGTGTATTTATGAACGGTAATCGACGAACGCTACCGCACGGTACCGCGTCCTCCACTATTATTGACGCATGGTCACGTGATACAAGTAACTCCTTCCGAATTCAAAAAATGAGCGGCAAGTGACGTTACTGTCACCACTGCGGGGAATACGTGTGTAGATCTACATTTTTTGAACACCAAATGCTAGTAGAGTCGTCACCCAAAGCTGATAGTTCTCTTCAAGCTAAACAACAGCTTCTAGCGGAAGGTATGTATCGTATATCATACACGTGCACCGATTATGTATGCATATGCGCAGCTGCATATGCGTATACTCGATTCGCGAGATATAGCTAGTGCTGAGCGGTAGCTATTAGCAGCTAATTGTATCCTTTCTTATTATCCAGACGTACCGGGTACCGGTACTATGGCAGACTGGAGAGCATATAGAATACCGGCTCTGAGTCAGATTCGTCATCAAGTAAAGAATCTTTACAGCAAGGACTCCATAACTATAAATGGCACCAGTTGCCTGTGTGTGTATGTGATGTGTGCCTCTGTGTGAGATGTGTGCCACTGTGTATGTGTGCCTGTCTGTGTCAATGTGTGCCTCTGTGTAATATGTAGCCTTAGTGATGAGTGCCTCTGTGTGATATGCGCCTCTGTTTATGATACATGTGTCCCTGTGTGTAATGTGTGCCAATATGTGTATCCTGTGTGTGATGTACACATGCCTCTGTGTGATGTGTTCCTGTGTGTGATTTGTGATGTACACATGCCTCTGTGTGATGTGTTCCTGTGTGTGATTTGTGATGTACACATGCCTCTGTGTGATGTGTTCCTGTGTGTTATGTGTGCCTAGGCTCTGTGCGTGATGTATGCCTCTGAGTAATGTGCACTTGCCTCTGTGTGATGTATTGCTGTGTGTGATGAGTGCCCATGTGTGATGTTTGCCTCTAATGTGTAGCCTTAGTGATGAGTGCCTGTGTGATGTGTTCCTCTGTTTATGTGTCCTTGTGTGTGATGTGTGCCAATGTGTAACTTGTGTGTGATGTGTGCTTGTGTGTGATGTGTAACCTTAGTAATGAGTGCCTGTGTGTGATGTGTGGCTGTGTGGGATGTGTGCCTCTGTATGTGATGTGTGCCTGTGTGTGTGATGTGTGCCTGTGTAATATGTGTGCTTGTGTGATGTATGCCTATGTGCGATGTGTGCCTGTGTGTGATGTGGCTGTGTGTGATGTATGCCTGCGTGTGATGTGTGCCTGTGTGTGATATACACATGCCTCTGTGGGATGTCTGCCTCTGTGTGATGTGTGCCTATGTGTGATGTGTGCCTATGTGTGATGTGTGCCTATGTGTGATGTGTGCCTGTGTGTAATGTGTGCCAATATGTGTAACCTGTGTGTGATGTGTCATGTGTGATGTGTAGCCTTAGTGATGTGTGCCTATATGTGTCTGTGTGTGATGTGTGGCTGTGTGTGATGTGTGGCTGTGTGCTATGTGTGTCTGTGTGCATACCTCTGTGTGATGTGTGCCTGTCTGTAATGTGTGCCAACATGTGTAACTTGTGTGTCATATGTGCCTGTGTGATGTGTGCATGTGTGTGATGTGTGCCTCTGTGTGATATGTAGCCTTTGTGATGAGTGTCTATGTGTGATGTGTTTGTGTGTGACATGTGCCTGTGTGATGTGTGCCTGTGTGATGTGTGCCTCTGTGTGCCTGTGTGATGTGTGATTTGTGCCTATGTGTGATGTGTGCCTGTGTGTCATTTGTGCCTGTGCGTGATGTATGCGTGTGTGTGATGTGTGCCTGTTTGTGTGATGTGTGTGATGTGTGTCTGTGTGATGTGTACCTGTGTGATGGTGCTTCTGTGTTATGTGTGCCTGTGTGATGTGTGATGTGTGCCTGTGTGATGTGTGCCTATGTGTGATGTGTGCCTCTTTATTATGTGTGCCTTTGTGATTTGTGCCTGTGTGTCATTTGTGCCTATGTGTGATGTATGCCTGTGTGTGATGTGTGCCTGTTTGTGTGATGTTTGCCTGTGTGTGATGTGTGCCTGTGTGTGATGTGTGTCTGTTGACACTGCGTGACATAGTATCGTATGCAGTAATATGCAGAGTTTGCCCACGCCATGGTATGCAGATACATATCCAGACATGCACGTGTGCGGACCGATATACATACTCGTACCTAGATATGTCAATGTCTAGTGCAGTGTGCAGATGGGTATTGTTGGGGCTAAGTATCGGGTGCGTACCGCACCCATATCGCGAGCAGCAGTTTAGCCCGTAAATTACGATAGTGCGCAATAAATAGGAATATAGGCCGTTTTAACCACACCCATGAAAACGCATTCATATGAGTGTGGCTACTATAATTACCTCGGCGTACTCACAGGTAAGTTATTGGATCCCTATAATCATTGTAAACTTCTGATACCTACATCTGTGTCTAGCGGGTGTAGCCTGTAGGCCTATTTGAGTAATTAATTTTGATATCATTATCTGCGCATGCTCGGTTTTAAGTTTTGCACGTGTTGGTCATTACGACGCACGATCGAGCAAAGGAAACAAAAATAGGCAACTTGGTTGAGTTCCCAACGAAATAGGAGGAAAGGAAAGTTGGACTACTGGGCTATCTGTGGAGACAGTACTAATGGAGCCGTTCCCAACGTAAGAGAAATTGGATTGTTGATTTTGATCACTATATAGCTGACGAATCAGTGAGGTGCAACTGTGCAAGATAAAGAGTTTCGGACAACGCGGGTGACAGGCGGAGGTTATAAAGGCATACCAAACGGACTTAAGCAGTCTAGGCCTGGTAAGTTGTGCGTGTTTACACTGTAGGTGTTGCTTGTGTCAAACCAGGACAAGTGTGTGATTCAGTAGATGCAGTTAGGCGGCGTTTCAAGTTGTCACAAAGGTTTACATGCTTACGTCATGTTTGTTCTCTTAAGCACAGTGCCGACCAATAGAACGCCATTACGAAGAGCATAGTACGTTGTATATGTGCATGTGGATTATGTGCGCGTGCCAATAACTTCAGGGTCAGGAGATATTTAAGCAAGTACATCGAGACTGAAAGGGTGGAAGTGACCAACCCCGGCAAAAGAAGAAACGCAGGTACAGAGTAGGCATGCTATGACTTTCATTTCTGACCACAGCTCTTGAGCCGACGCCAGGGTGTACTACGGCCAAATGAAAACGTTTCGCTGCATTGCCAACCAAGGGGATGACGACGATAGCATTGTAAAGCATAAGCTAGCTACCACCGCGGTCAGAGAGTAAGTAAATGCTGAGTTCTTTGTGCATAACCTCTGTAATATTTTAGCGTGTGCTTGTAAGGAAACCGTCGACAAGTGCCGCGAGAGTAGTAGAGGCTCGTGCTCGCCTTCCAAGAGGCCTCTGCTAGGCGGAGAGTGCCCTTCTAACTACATCAGCAGGATGTGATGGAGACTTTGATCGCCAGCTTGGAACTATACCTGTTTATTTTTTGACCAAGTTGTATTTCAGCTGTAATTTGATTAAAGTTTGCCGTTAAATTCTGAAGTCTTGCTGGCGTGGTCCAGGGTTTAAGCACTAGCCTTCAAGTATGCAGAACAGAAAATGGATTTGAAATGATTCGAATACATGACGTGTACAGAGTCTGCACGCGTTCATCTGAAGTATGCAGACAGGTGATGACGAATATCTTGAATCCATATGCAGACCGCGATATCATACGTATAAGCGAAGTGTTCGTTCTGAGACGTATACATGGCGCCGCATTCGTGACGTATGAAAAACTGCCCACGTGTCGAGTGCAGACGAGTATCGATTAGTATGGGTGCAATATACAAGGCTGCATACGGTACACTGTCGCGCCGTGTGATATGTGCCTGTGTGATGTGTGCCTGTATGATGTGTGCCTGTGTGATTTGTGCCTGTTGGTGTGATGTGTGCCTGTGTGTGATGTGTGTCTGTTGATATGTGCCTGTGTGATGTGTGCCTGTATGATGTGTGCCTGTGTGATTTGTGCCTGTTGGTGTGATGTGTGCCTGTGTGTGTTTGTAGCCTTAGTGATGAGTGCCTCTGTGATGTGTGCCTCTGTGTGATGTGTGCCTGTGTGATGTGTACCTGTGTGATGGGGCCTCTGTGTTATGTATCCTGTGTGATGTGTGCCTCTGTGTGATGTGTGCCTCTGTGTGATATGTGCCTATGTGTGATGTGTGCCTATGTGTGATGTATGCCTTGTGTGATGTGTGCCTGTGTGTGATGTGTGCCTGTTTGTGTGACGTGTGTGTGGCTGTGTGCAACATTATAGAAGTACTTCGTTCATTCTTTACATGTGTAGGGATAAAGGATTATGTCTTCCATCCTCACTCAAACTAAAACTGATTCCATGTACATGTTGTATGTTCTGCATTCTTGTATTGGACCTTAATGAATCAAT
Source organism: Ephydatia muelleri (assembly GCA_013339895.1). Classification (NCBI taxonomy): domain Eukaryota; kingdom Metazoa; phylum Porifera; class Demospongiae; order Spongillida; family Spongillidae; genus Ephydatia; species Ephydatia muelleri. The sequence continues at coordinate 6,007,781 of JABACO010000007.1, forward strand.
TTCAAGGCTGATAAAAGATTTAAATCGCACATACATGTACTGCATGGACTGTTACCTCATTGCCATGGCAACACATCGCATACCAATAACCAGCGGTATAAGCTCGCTAATTGCAATTGATTGACAGTTGCTGGTTAATTCAACTATAACTGTCCCTTGACCAATTCACGTGACTATTAATAATAGGTTTTTGGCGGGGAAACAGTGGTGTAGCCGATGGTATTTTATCGCAACCTATTTTGGCGCCAAAGTACAACGTGCATCAGCGTAGCAAAGAGCACGATATGGTAAGCGTTTCGCTATCGGCCTTTGTCCTCCTCTATAGCAACTTTCTAGTTCAAAGATTGGCGTGGAACTTATGGATCCGAATAAACTTGTTGATTCGCCACATACTGATGATAAGACATGAGTGCTGCGTAAGTGCCATTTTTGGGGTGTCGAAGATATCACAACCACTTTTCTTCCATCTACAGGAATAGGTTGTAACGCGAACACATATTAGTAGGTGTAACGTATTATTGGTACGTTATTTAATTGTATTTCCTCTACCCAGCCACCTTTATTTTTTTTGGCTTTGGAACGCAATGAGGTATGTATGTACAAGGGTCACTTTTTTTCTCATCTGTGACTTTTTACACAAGATGAACGTTTGATGACGTGAGTGGCTCCACGTTTGTGCCATTGTCATCGCGCGCAGATTGTCAATACCGGCGCAAATGTGTAAGCAAGTACTTCTGTGGTTCATGTGATTGATGCTATACATAATTATCTTTCAACAGAACGGAATCCGGCTTTTTGCCTAATGTGGAGACCAAGCAAAACTGACACTTGCTCTTCCCTTTTTATATGCATTTGTATTTGTATATGGTTTTTTGAAGAACTAACCCTGAGAAAAGTGAATGGGATGGTGCACGTATACGATAAAGCTGCATGGATAGAAAGTAGAAGCGGTACCGCTGTAGTACCGGTAGCCAGAAATCCAACCTTACGTACCGACGGTACGATGCGGTAAAAAGCGAACCGCCTTTAACCGTGGATTTCCCGGACTGACGGATTATAACGTTTAATGTTTAAATGATCACGCGTTACCCTTGGGGAACGAACGTTCCCCAAGGGTAACGCACATTCGCTGGCCTCTGGCTCTCACTAGAAATAATGGCTACGCACAAATTTTCCACTGTGTGGCATTATTATCTGATCCCAACATCCGCCTGAGGTTAAAAAGTGATTGTGATATCTGCGCTTTGCGCTATGCTTTTTTTGTTCCACATTCTTTGTACGTGACGATAATGGCGAAGGGTTTGAGTGTTGGAGATAGAGTGTGCGCAAATGCTACAAAGGTTCTTGGCGCCAGAAAAGCTACAGCCGAGTTTGGGAAACAGGCATCTAAGGTCCAATTGCGTGGAAAGGTAACTGAAAAGGTAGGAGCAGGACCGTCGGCAAAATGGCGCGTAAGGTGGGACAAACCTGAGATCGATATGTTACTGAACGCTCGCAGTCTCACTCGTGAGACACGCGATCTCGAGCCTGAAGATGACGATATGAACAGTTCGAGCGACGATGAAGATAAAAATGAGTCTTCAGATGATGCTCCTGAAGAGAACCCCGTTATTGAAGACACTCTAGCAAGACCCGCCCCTTCCGATAATCCGCTCATTGTAGATGGAATACAATGGACAGCAGTTGATGCCATCACTGCTAACCACTTCGATGGAGATCATCACAGCATGAGGATTCTGTGGGGAGATGATGCACACATTTCCAGTAGATCTGTGTATGACTTTTTCCTGCATGATGATGTTTCCAACCCATATGCTGGCTGATTTTGCATTTTGGACATCAACAGTGCTGAAAGATGCTGGGCAGGCAGAAACATCACCGCAGGAGGTACTGAAGGTGCTTGGGTTTTTGTATGGCATGACTGTGCATCCATATGGGGACCGTCGCAAGTATTGGAGTGTTGAAAACAGTGAAGATAGCCTCCTTCCTGCTCCAGCATGGGGAAATCGATTTGGTATGGGGCAAAGAAGGTTCGAAACTGTTCTCCGTTATTTGACTTTTCATGATCCTTCAACTTTCAATGAAAGTGACAGGTGGCACCCAGTTCGCACACTTGTTGATACTTTCAATCAGCGCAGGCTTGATAAGGTTCGTCCTTCGAGCTGTCTTGTTGTAGATGAGTCTTTTGCATCCTGGATTAGTAGAAAGCCAGATGATATGCCAGATGCTCTCCCACACACCCAAAAGATAATTCACAAGCCAAAAGGTGTTGGCACAGAGTTTAAAAACCTTGCTGATGGTGTGACTGGTGTCATGCTGAGATTAGAGATACAAGAAAAGAAAAGTGATATGGCAGACAAAGACTGGTCAGCACTCCCTGCTGGCACAGCATGGTTGCTTCGGTTATGTGAGCCCTACTTCGGAAGCCATCGGATAGTTAGGGCAGACTCTGCATTCACTAGTACAACAGCGGCTGTATTGCTGGGAAAAAGAGGCTTGTTCTTACAGGGCATCGTGAAAGGGGCAACTAAAGAGTTCCCTGCAAAGTACTTGGACAATTGTCAGTACCAGAGGGGTGACCACCATGCTGCAACTGCAACAATTGAAGGTGTCCCAATGATTGCACTGGGCTGGAAAGATAAGACGCTAAAAAGGTTCTTGTCAACATGTGGGACAACAGTGGAAGGCCAGCCACACACGAAGAAAAGATACCGTGTGTCTGAAGATGGAGAGTCATCAGAGATATTTTACAAGACTGTGAAAAGACCCAAGCTAGTAGAAGAATACTTTGATAGTGCTAGCAAGATTGATGTATATAACCACCTTCGCCAGGGTTCACTGGCACTTGAGGAAGCTTGGGGGACAAGGAAATGACATCATCATGTCTTTGCAAGCATTTTGGGAATGGTGGAGGTGGATGCCTTCCTACTGTATTCAGCCCTTCATTTAGATGGTAAAAGCATGGAACACCGCACATTCACAGAGAGATTGGCACTGTCTCTCATTACCAACACATATGGTGTTCCAGTGTCGCCCCATACTAGGTCTCTAAGGTCACCACAACAATCTGAAAGTGCATCTACAGATACAGCTCATCTCTTTATGCCCCTGACCACACTACACCAGTATGAGTCAAAGCAGGGCAGTGCTAGGAGAAAGTGCCTGGTGTGTGTACGTGTGTTCAAAGAGCAGAACAATGGCCACTACTTCTGCTCAACATGCAGTCGACCTCCTGAAGGTTTAATAGTGACTGTATGTGGAATGTCATCAGATAGAGGCTCTCGCTGCATGGATTGGCATAGGGAGCGTGGCATACCTGAACTCTAAAACTATGCACTTTTACATGTAGCACTATGAAGCATATGAGTAGTGTAATTTTGCTACATTGTAATGTATAATGTTATACGCGTTACCCCTGGGGAACGTAATGCTTGCGCAGATAGACATTAAAGACGTGACAGAGCGACGGAGGGGAAGGACGTTGCCGTCCACTCTCCGTCCACAGACGGACCGTTGGTATTGATATCAACGGTATCCGCCTACATCTGAGTGACGGGTAAGGTCACGTGATGAGACGTTACCGTCTCAATGTAATGGTTTCGCTGTGCTAGTGGCCGCAGTCCTGAATTGCAGCACAGGTCGCCATGGAAACAATTGACGGCATATACGAAAACAACGCAATTAACAGATAACGTATCATTAACTGAATTCCAGCAGTCCACGTATTACAGTGTACATTCAGCTGGCTAAATAGGGTAAACTCTGTAGCACTAACCTATATAATCATACACAAAACGGCCAGTCAATTTTTTGCTGCCATTAAGCTAGCTATATATAAAACAGTACTACAAGTAGTACCAATGCGATGCTGGGACCAAAGCTAAGACCACCATTGGCGGCATGGGACGTACTGGTATCCGAACACCCTGGCCTTTTGGAAGGCTTGATTGTTGTTGACGAGAGGTATAAACGGTACAAGAACGTCAGTGGGACCATGGCCTTTGAGCGTGGGATAACTGGCACGTGTTTCTGGTCCAACGTACGAGGCTGTCGGGTTCTTTGTGAGCCACTGTTCAAAGATAAAATCGATCATCGTGTGGTGGCTGAGAAATATCGGGTCGTTGGCGGAGGCTGGAACGCTGCTCATGGTGCCAGGATCTAATCCATTCATGTTCAAGAATCCACCCATTCCTAATATAATGTGACCCTATCAAAAGGGATGGATGTACAGTGTGTGAAACATTAAGCAAAATATCAAAATCAGTTTTCCTACCGGGTACAAAAAAAATGTTCAGAAAATTTTTTAATTTTTATTTTATTTTATTTTTGCGATTTGAAAATAGGTTAGTTGAAATAATAATAATAGAACGATTTTGGCAAGTTATTGTTGCATTATAAACTTCTCGACGATTACCTGCAGGTTTCCAGTTTTTAGGTTAGTTATTACCCTAACATATGTAGGTACCGTATACATCATGTTCACACGATGTCTATCAAATGATCAATGACATGCAGTGTATGGAATTTAAAGGGTACATGTATGTCTGTATCTATGTTTAAAGAATGTTTTTACGACATAGGCACACATGCATAATCGCAAGCGTAGTTGGTACACACACAGAGTGTAATACGTACTATCTTGATGTACCAGAAGATCATGAATAGTCGAATCAACCTGTTTAGCTATATATCGCGGCACAAAGTCTCCAACTATGAATTAGCAGATCACATTTTCGCAAACATAACAACGAATAGCTTAACTTACCGCGTTGTGCAGTTTTCGTTCTATTCCTTTATTGCATAGCGCATTGACATCGCTACTACAACTGTTGTTAACAAATCCCTCTGCGTAGCCGCGGAAGCCGGTAGAAGCAAAGGAATACGGACTGGAATCGTAGTTTGGCATACTAACAGCCACGTCGACGTCCTTTTGTGTGGGCCACAGTCGGGAATTTTCGTTGCATGCTGCATCAACAGGACATCTGCGGAGTAGACCTGTAGTGATTGTAGGATCACATAGGATATCCTTTCTGTCACATGTCAAATCTGCTTTATTCCAACAAATGGTTTGCCAGGCTGCAAAGCGTCCCTGAATGTTCCCATTTACACTGGATCCATACCAATCGTTTGAAAGTACAGACTTGCGGTTCTCTGGCTTTGTCCAGTCCCAGTAAGGAAGAGAGAAGCTGTCGTCGTTTATCATTATCTGTATCTCGCGTTCAAACCACAACAGAAGTATTCGGTGCCATGTTAGGAATCCGGAGGCCTCATGACCGTAGTCTCTAACCTCTGAAGGGGGAAATTTGAGCACAACGCACGTTGATGATGTTTCCGAACCGTAGTAGTAAATAATAGTACATGTTTTGTTATATAGGCTAGAGTCGTTCGTATAGCATATTATGCACAATTAAGAGGTTAATTGATTTCACGAGTGAAATCAAAGAGCCGTACTCAGTGTAGGTCATGCAAACAAACGTTAAAGTTCCGATTACTTTGTGGTTGTTCAAGCAATAAATTTACAATAAATACACAACGAATTATCCTAAATGATCCTAAATCGAGGGCAGCGGCAGACATTTACGCAGGTCGCCTTAACCTGCATGCAGTGATGTCGCGGTTCGCCCGCCAACCGTCAAAACCGTCAAACCAGGCGATACGGTTGGTTTGACCGCATCCGTTCGTCCGCCAACGTGATCGTTTGGATCCGGTACGGCTAGCCGTGAACGCGACCGGATCGATAATAGCTGACCGCGGCATCACTGCCTGCATGCCATGGGCCAGGGCTATTCTCGCTAGGGTGGCAAAGTGTTTAGTATTAAAATTCATAACCTGTAGCAGTTCAGGGTGCTGTTTCATGTACAATTAAGTACCGTATATAACCCCTCTCCGCCCCCATCGCCCTTTTTTCTGAGTTTTAAATGAGCACTTACATGTAACATGTACACGCTAATCTGGCGTCACTCGTACTATTTGAATGAGGAGGTGTTCTTCGCCAGATGATTACCTTTTTAAAGTTTATAATCAACATTGCACAAACAGACCAGTAACTCTTTCGATATAAATAACTAAATGGGATTGTTTCCGCGAAAAGGGATCTAACGCATGTTTTTTCAAGATTTCAAATTCTTCGATATTCTAGAAGTTTGAAATGTCCTCTACATATTGCTTCTTACGCACTAAGAATCGGAGTATCTGTCATGGAATTGTAAAGCTCTGAATTTTTAATAACCCATACACTTCAATGCAAGAGTTACATTTCTATTGCGCATACTGGAAATTTTATAATGTATGCGTTAGGTCCCGATCCCAAATATCTACCTAAATTAATTAATTAATTAATGGTTTGGACATGATCGAGTAAAGAGTGGCCCCATCCTCAAAACACAGGTGACTCCTCCACTTTATTCTGGAACCACTTAGGCCTAAGCTGGCTGCTCTGATGCTGGAAAATTAAAGCCTTGCTTTACTGACACGTACACATATTTACACCTCGACTTCGTTCATTTTTCCCATTTTGGGCATAATATACTTTAGGATGCAAGTAACTTAAAAGGCACTTCCACGAATGGGTAGGCGAGACGCCACTTGTGAGAACGTGTACAATGCAGACCTCGTGGCACTGACTTAATTGCATCATCCCACTCTAATCGCATACATTAGTTAAGTTGTCAATGACGTAATGCTTGAGTATAGCCACAAGAACTAATTTAATTACTTTTTCTGTGACAATTTCTAATACTATTAATTTCATTGCAAATTCCATAACAAATTTGTCATTGCGATCTCCCGATTTTCTCTATCGATTGACGTATCGGAAATATTTTTGACTCAAAATGCAAAGACGGGCCTCTCTATGTTCTCTCGATATCAGTGTCCATCAATAGCGCGCTGAGTGGACAATTGATACGCATAATTAATTATTAAATCAGCGACGTTTTTCGGCTATGATGCGTGATTGCGCGATTTGCGCCATCAATCGCCATCAATCGGCGATTTTTGCAATCGATCGACCAATGTTGACACTTCATCATCACTCGATGGTCAGAGTGATGTACATATATAAGAGTCAATCGATCGATCCGGAACGTAAATCGTTCGATTAGGAATCTTACCAGATCAGGAAATGGACCATGCATATCCCTGCTGATTCGTCTATCATGCAGTACGCATGCGCAGATGAGATGATGCATGCATGACTTACTTTCTTTGCAGTCGTTGTTTCTCAAAAGGTCGTTATCCTTTCCTGCATAGTAGTGTAGCCATGCGAACAGGTTGTACAAGCTCAGTTGGACCACCTCAGGTGGGTTAGATTCCTTCCTGATGGCCATGTATCTCGTGTAGCCACTATTGAGCTTGGACTGGCTGATGGCATTCAGATACCGTTTGCGTTCAGCAATTGTTAAGTCCGCCGTGCTCTTACGTTTCCGCGGGACCTGTTGCCGAGTGCAAATCCCTCCCACCATTGTATATCCGAACGCGCACTGGCTGCAATCGTAGCCCCAGTAGTTCCCGTTGCATTTGCAGAGGTAATCGAAGTAGTACGGCCAGTTCTCTCGCGTGTCACCGGCGGCGTTAATGACGAGATTCGGAAGTATGGCTGACAGGGGACTGCACGATCCTCGTGAGGGCGACAGGTTTGAACCGCAAGCACCGGCGTTAGGTATGTTTGGGCTGGGACAGCATATCCGGTTGGAGTTAGGCTGTCCATTGGTGACGCAAAGACCTGGGATCAGTCCCGCTACCTGTTGATATAGCAGAAGCGATACCGCCAAAAGAAACAGCATGGCTGTTGGTACTATGTAGGATATAGCTCAATTAATCGGGCCGTGATATACAAAAATGAAAGGCGTATTTTTACAGTTTCTAATGACTGTTACAGGGACGGTGAACGATACTTATACTGGGGGTAAAGATTAAGAATATATAATGAGTGGATTGAATTTTATTATCGTCGTGGAATATGCACGTCACTACAGTCGACAACTTGAATAGACCAAATATTGTCTTTCTTATCGTCGTGCATTATCTCATTCTCCTCATCAGTTTTCGTTTTATCACCCATCCGCGGAACGAATTATAATATCTGATTGCAGAAACCTTGTAGCACAAGAATCATCATCACGCATTATGATCGCATCAGGGACAGCTGTTTCGTGATGGTGTGGATGAGGCGCAGGGTAATCATGAGGGTCTGCGATCGCTGCACGAGTCTTACGTAAAAAATCCAATATGCTTTGTCTGCTTCAACGTTGGGTCATCAGATCTGACGACCCAACGTTGAAGCAGACAAAGCATATTGGATTGTTTACATATAACAAAATTAAATTCAACTGCTGTGTAATGGGCCCACTCGTTACATATTTTTAGTTATACCACCCATGCAGTATAAAACACGTTCGCCGTCACGTCATTTATATTATTTTATCTTTTAACTGAGAAAGAGGTGAAACGATTGGTTTGGAGCTTACCCTATGTGATCCTACAGTCACTACAGGTCTACTCCGCAGATGTCCTGTTGATGCAGCATGCAACGAAAATTCTCAACTGTGGCCTGCGCATAAGGACGTCGACATGGCTGTTAGTATGCCAAACTACGATTCCAGTCCGTACAAACGCGCACGCTACAATGCATGTACATTTCATGTATTTATACCATACACGGCACTCTCGCCACATATAGCCCTACATAGTTGTTGGTACCACTGTGTTGTTGTTGTTGTTGGCAAGGTTTAATACAGCGGCAAGGTCGCTCCATAGCGTACCACAGACAGGCCAGTTGGAAGCAATTGAAGAGTGGTTAGATCAGCAGAGATAAGGGGGAGTGTTGGAGGGAGAGGGGCAAGCAGTTCCCTGTCATTCCCCAGAAGTCAATTTACATATATTCCTGCAATCTGAGAGGCATTATTTGGGTCAGAATGATAGGAAAAGCACAAAAAATGCATGAATTGTCAATGTCAAATTTTATTTTGTGCCACAGAAATTTTGCCCTCAATGTTCAAGTTGAACTTAGCTGGTTTATTATGCTTTTTGCTATCTGGTAAATAGCCTTTATTCTAGAAAAACAGATGACGTTCTAAAATCATGCTTTGTCATTCTATACGTGGACAAGAGCAATGGAATCTAAGAGTCTGAAAATGTATTACAAGTTTGGTGACTTTGTGGTCAGGTCATGGTCCGAAAACCTGATCCATTCCGACGGCCCTGTACCATGATGGATGCTAGTGATAAATGGGATCATTTCCGAGAAAGGGACCCAAACTCATGTATTATAAAATTTCCAGTACGCGCAATAGAAATGTAACCTTTGCGGAGAAATGAATGGTTGATTAAAAATTCAGAGCCGTAAAACTCAACGCATGACAGACTCCGATTCTCAATGCAAAGTGTAGCGGTCATTTCAGACTTCTAGATTATCCAAATAATTGAAATCTTGAAAAAACATACGTTAGGTCCTTTTTTGCGGAAACGACATGTATTACTATTTGCTTTCACCCTAGCCCTGTAGCTATACACTTAAAATGTGATGTGTGTTAGGTGAATGTGATTAGCCACAGCCTGTTCTCTATTTATCTGGTGGGGAGGAGCGTGGCAAGTGCATGTATATCCACTGTCGACATAAACTCACCATTCCCCCCCCCCCCCCCCCCCCCCCCCCCCC
>JABACO010000007.1:6018438-6062123 GCA_013339895.1 Ephydatia muelleri
GTACTATAACTTGGGAGAAATTATGAAATGAACAAGTAATTAATAAGTTTACTTTGTAATTAAATTAAATATTCAACCTGCAACCTGAATAACTTTTAATTAACACAAATTAATGCCTATGTCACCTCGACATATACACATCTTCAATAACTCCGCAAAAGAATTGGTTAATTAATGTTACAAAACAGTTCGGCCTAGTAACTAAGTTGTTTATATGTAATAACACAAATTAATACCTAGGCCTAAAGTTCAACTCTAGACATACACAATTCGATACATATATGGAACGTTCTATACGAAAATGGGTCTTGTGGATTTTATTTTATAACGTAAAATTTTAAAAGATATATCTTCCGAAATATTAACGCTATCGGGTTCCTATTTTTAAAACAACATACCACACCTTTATTGTATGTGAAAATCCATTTTTGGTGTCTTACACATGCGGGTACCGACGTTACAAGGTCCGATACCCCGTAGGGTTCAAAACGGCCACATCTTCAGGTAGGAGTGTCCAAATCGGTTCAAAATCGGTACCCATGTAGAAGGGTCCTACCGCTATTGATTTGTTCTGTTCGTTAATTTTTGCTTCATCCGTTATGGAGATACAAGTGTGCAAAGAAATTGCATATTTCCCGGGCGTTACGCGCCATTAACGTATTACGAGGACGTCCTCGAAGCCAGTCGCAATACGTTAATGGCGCGTAACGCCCGGGAGATATGCAATTTCTTTGCACACTTGTATCTCCATAACGGATAAAGCAAAAATTAACGAACAGAACTAATAAATATGGCTTAACTGAGTCGTGTGACAATAAAACGCCTCCGCTAATTGCGTGACCACATCCTGTCACCACGCCCTCATCGCTGCTAGTCTGGCACATCGTATCAGCAGATGGCAACAAAGGAAGAGTTCTTGCAGCTTAAGAGCACCGTGCAGGAGCTCAGGAGAACTCAGCTAGACATTCTGATACGTCTAGAGGTCAGTCACAACTGTATGTACATATCTGACCCGTATATGACCGGTCTATGGTACTGCGCGCTGCGTGCATTCACAGACAGGGCCGTGGCTGAGATGATATTCACTATCAATTTGCACCATACATGTATATAGTCTTACTACTACCATATATGGTGAAAATTGATAGTGAATATCATCTCAGCCCCCTTTGCCTACGGCCCTGTGCCACAGTTATAACTGATACGTCCCACGTTAATACTTCTGGGAAACTTGCGCATGCGCAAATGCTGGTAATGATGACCGTCACCCTTTGCAGAACCTCGAACAGCAGCTAACGTCCCTCGGAGGAGGCTCGTTGGTTCCCAAGGAACCCGAGGCCGTGCTGACGTGCGTTCAGTGTGGAGCCGAGTACAAGGAGTCAGAGAATGCGGGTAAGTTTCGATGGTGGCTAAGTATGAGTAGTTGGCATTATGCTATCGACACTGTAATAAAACGCGTCAAATTAATTATCGATTCGCAATTGATTAAATCAAGCGCAAATCAAGTGCACTTGATTTTACTGTGAAATCATGCCTTGATTTAACAATTGATTTAAAATCCGTTGTGAAATCAATGATTGATTCGACGCGTTTTTTTGCCGTGCGATTAGTTATCTGTGGTTGTAGTGTGCATGCGCTGTAATAGTACCCCTTGAAATAATAATAACCAAACAATTGATGAGTGTGTGCATTGTCTTTTTACGCACGAACGCTAAATATCTTCCCTCCACGCATGCGCTCAGCGGGTCTGTGCAAGTACCACGGAGGGAAACTGAAACCGGCGGGCTCGTGGAACTACCAGTACGACTGTTGCAAGAAAGGAGACAGGAATTATGAATCGTCCAAGAGGATTCCCGGGTGCGCCAAGGGCAAGCACTCGAGCAAGCACCACACCGACTACCCTTACGAGAGCTATTTTGCGTACATGGAGGAGCTGGTTAGCTGTGATTTATGATTTGTTTGGATGAGCTGTGTTGTGTATATTCCTTCATTGTGCATGTGTGTGTGTGTGCTGTACCAGATGTATTCTTTGTAAAGTCACGTTGTCGCTCCATTTTTCCTTTCCTACCTGTGTGGCAGTCCAAGAAGGCGCAGGAAGTGTGGATGGAGCTGGATGTGAAGGATCACATCACTGACCACTGCATGTGGACCGAGGTAAGACATGGAAGGGGGGGGATCAAAAAAAAAAAAAAGCCGTCATCCCTCCTCTTTTAACTCCTTCCATCTCCTCCCTTTTCTCCCGTCCCCCACACCCCACTAAAGGTTGGACTCACCGAAGATGGCCGCATTTACATCCTAGCTGGCACGTGCCGGTCGGAGTGCACAGCTGTAGTGGCGTACACCCCAGAGGAGCTGAAGCACTGTCAGGTAGCTCACCTCTGGACAGAGGACCCCTGTGTTTCCAGATTTTTAATCCTCCTCCCTTTCCTCTTGTTCTGGTCCCCAGTCCCCGCAGTGGACTGCCCTGGAGAAAACGGGCAGCACTGGATGGAACCTAAAGGTGGAGCTCAAGTCCAATAACTCCGTGGCCACCTGTAATTGTTTGGAATACTAAGGGGAAGGGGAGAGGGAAGGGGAAGAGGAGAGGGAAGGGAAGAGGAGAGGGAAGAGGAGAGGGAAGGGAAAGGAGAGGGAAGGGAAGAGGAGAGGGGGAAGGGAAGAGGAGAGGGAAGGGGAAAAGAGAAGGGGAGAGGGAAAAGAAAGGGAAGAGAAGGGGAGAGGGAAGGGGAAGGGAGAAGGGGAAGGGAGGAAGGAGTGGGGATGGGAAGGAGGAGGGGAGGCATAGTTTACTGTGGTACTTTCCCCAAACTCGTGATGGGGTGATGAGAGATAATGTGCCCTTCTTGTCTCCTGGCACAAGCGTACGCGTGTCCTGGCACCTTCTCCTCCCCAACCTCTCCCATGGTCAAAGAAATGGAGCTGTGTGCAGAGGGTGGTGATGTGGTCAGGGCTGGTCATGTGGCCTGCCTCCTGAACAAGCATTGTCATGGTATGCGCGCACTTGTTGTGTGAGATATATGAAGAGAGAGGAGAGAGAGATGAAGAGAGGAGAGAGAGAGAGAGAGAGAGAGAGAGAGAGAGAGAAGAGAGAGAGAGAAGAGAGAGAGAGAGAGAGAGAAGAAGAGAGAGAGAGAGAAAGAGAAGAGAGAGAGAAGGGGAGAAGGAGATAGAGAGAGAGCGAAGAGAGAAGAGAAAAGAGAGGAGAAGAGAGAGAGCGAGCTGCGAGAGATACTCTACTCTACTCTCTCATCTCGCTCATCTCTCTATAGCTCTATATCTCCTATCTATCTCTATCTCTCTATATCTATCCTCTCTCTTCTCTTCTCTCTCTCTCTCTCTTCTCTCTCTCTCTTCTCTTTCCTTCTCCCTCCCTCTCAGGGTGCCACCAGTGGTTACACTCTCCTGCCAATACTTACACATGTGAGTCCCATGTTGCGTGGTCTGGGGACCAGTTTACAATGGTGGGTTTTCATGGCATGACATGGCAGGGGCCACAGCTGGTACCTGGGGAAGACTTCTCCAAAGGAAGGAAGAACGACTACGAGGGGGTGGTCACTGACAAGTAAGAGGGCGTGGCCACTTTTCTGTGGGTGTGGTAATCATGTTACCACTTGGGTGGGATGGGGGGTGGGGTCAAATAGCTGTCCCCTGAAGTTGCAGCAGCACGGGCACACCAAAGCATCATCAAGCTATGCGGACTCTGAAGGTACTGAGGGTGTGATGTTTGGTGGTGCAATTTTGGGTTTGTTTTTGTTGTTTTTTTGCTGGTCATTTTGCTTCTATGTGTTTGGTTCTAAGCATTGTGTGCATGTATCATGTCCTATGTCCATCCTGTTGCATAGGGAATTGGAACAACTGGTTCACTGCCACTCTGAAGTTGACCAACACAGACAATAGTCCGATTGCTGTAACGGATGTGTTCGGAGAGTACAGGAGTCATGGTACAAGTATTGTGGTGTTTGTGACCTCGCTAGCACTAACTTATACATGTAGATAATCCTCTGTGTTGCTTGGTGCATGCAACTATGCCTCACTCACTCCTCTCCTCACTCACTCCTCTCCTCCCTCCCTCCTCACCTCCCTCCCTCAGAGGGTCAGTGGATCAGGTGTCATGCTACATCCATCGGGCAGTACCGTGACATCTCCAACTTCTCACTTGATCCCGCATCCACCATTTCACTGGACGTCAAGTTGGCCATTCGATTTGGAGGTACTTTTTTTTTTTTCGTCACCAAAATTCGCTACCAGTGGAAAATGACTTTCACTGTTCCCTCCTCACACCCCTCCAGACAAAGCTCCAGCGACCCACGCTTTAGGTTATAGGGCTCACCCTTCTCTGCCACAGCCTCTGCACCTCAGGGCCACCTTTGTGGACCACAAGACAAGGACATCATCGGTGGAGTTTGAGCAGGTAAGACCACAACGAAAAAACAAATACAAAACTGTGTACTTGTACACAAATGGGATCGTTTCCACGAACAGGGGCCTAGCACGTGTTCTTTCAAGATTTCAATTTGTTTCTAATATTCTAGAAGTCTGTAATGTCTTGCTTCTTATGCACTGAGAATCGGAGTATCTGTCATGGAGTTGTAAGGTGCTGAATATTTAATTTAGCCATTATACATTTTAACTCAAGTGTTACTTTTCTGTTGCTCGTACTGGAAAGTTTATAACTTATGAGCTAGGTCCCCTGTTCACGGAAACGATCCCAAATACTGTGTGTGTGTGTGTGTGTGTGTGTGTGTGTGTGTGTGTGTGTGTGTGTGTGTGTGTGTGTGTGTGTGTGTGTGTGTGTGTGTGTGTGTGTGTGTGTGTGTGTGTGTGTGTGTGTGTGTGTGTGTGTGTGTGTGTGTGTGTGTGTGCATGTGTGTGTGTGTGTGTGTGTGTCAGTGTGTGTGTCAGTGTGTGTGTGTATCAGTGTGTGTGTGTGTGTGTCAGTGTGTGTGTGTATCAGTGTGTGTGTGTGTGTGTCAGTGTGTGTGTGTGTGTGTGTGTCAGTGTGTGTGTGTGTCAGTGTGTGTGTGTGTGTCAGTGTGTGTGTGTGTGCGTGCGTGTGTGTGTGTATAGCTGTTGTGTGCACACAGTATATGCTCTCATACTCCTTCACATACATGTATGGGCAACATGTAATTTGCACGTACTTTTGGGACATGCACTCACGGTAGCCACGTGTGCGGGCGTGCACACGTATGTGCGCGCGTATGTTCTAGCATTTGTATGTGCATGCATACGCCTCCGTGCACACACACACCATTCCCCCTACCTGTCTGCACATCCCAATGACGTGCGTGCGCTCTATGTACATACACACACATACACACATGCACACACACATCCTCACACAACAATGCACGCATGCGCATGTGCACACACGCGTACACGCATACGCACACAAACATGCACATACTACATACATGTATGCACACCACATGCATGCATGCACACACACACACACACACACACACACATACGCGCACACACAAACACACACACACACACACACACACGCACACACACACAGGGCAATCCACCATTGGACCTTCCCACTAAGGAGTCTCGTGAGAAGGCATGGTGTGAAGGAAAGCTTCTCTACCACGTCTTCTGTGATGACACGGACAAGCTCCTGAGGAATGATGCCACCATCTTTTATGTGAGCCCTTTGTGGAGGGTGTTCGTCCTGTGGGTGGGTGGGGCATGGCCTCTTCATCCTGTGGGTGGGTGGGTGGGTGGGTGGGTGGGGCATGGCCTCTTCATCCTGTGGGTGCTTTCTGCTACTTGGGAGAGGAGAATCGAGGGCTGGGGAGGGGGGGGTGGGGGAGAAGAGTGGGGTAGGAGGGGAGAAAAGAGGGAAACGTGGTGGGGAGAAGGGGGGGGGGAAGGGAGAGATATAGCACAGCTGGTTGGGAGGAAATGTCAGACATCTTTGAACAGGACGCATGCTGCTCCAGATGTCATGCCAAATGGGTAGCTAGATAAGCTCTGGTTGGGATAATAGTGTAGGTTAACACAGCTGGGAAAGGTGGAGATAGAGGTGGTGTGAGTTCGGGGAAGGGGAAAGTGCATGTTGTCAAAAAATTTTTCTCTCCATGCAGGATGAGAAAGGAGTCATGTGCTATAGACCATCTCTCGAGGATGACAGCTCCTCCTATTACTACCTGTCGTCCTCTGTCCTCCCCCATCTTGTCTACCTGGCCATGGTACAGCCCAAGTCTTTGTGTGTGTGTGCATGCGTGTGTGTGTCTGTGTATGTGTGTGTGTGTGTTTGTGTGTGTGTGTGTGTGTGCATATGTGTGTATGCATGTGTGTACGCATGTGTGTATGCGTGTGTGTGTGGATGTGGGTGTGTGTGTGTGTGCCAACATTTTCCTCCTCTAACTCCAATGACGTCTCTGCAGCAAGCGCACGTTGAGGAGTACCCAATCGAGGACATGAAGAAGGAGGGTAAGGGTTCCTCCATAATCCCCTATCTGATGGTTGACTTGGGGAAACAGAGGCCTTATGCCATAAAGGTGTGAGCTTATATTAATTGATGGTATGCAGACGTTTGGCTTATTTTGCGCTAACGTGCAGGTAGTCATTAACACTTCGAGCTCTTCGGCCATTGGGTACTTTCGATTGCCTTGTTACGACATGAAGAGCTCCACTATTTCACTGGAACCACAGAAAGTAATGTGCTATGTGCATGTGTGTATTTGTGTGTGTGAGTATGTGTGTGCATTTGTGTGTGCATTTGTGTGTGTGAGTATGTGTGTGTGGGTGTGTCACCCACCGCACAGTATATTGTTTGCACACGCATATTTACGTGTACTTTATAAACTGGAAGTGTATGTGCTTGTGACCAGATTGTGTCTTTGTGTGCATTGGATGGTTATGGCAGTCAAGGAATAAGCTTGGCTCTGTCTGTTAGGTGATGGTGGGTTGTGAGCTTCAGATTCGATGGAGCGTTCCAGTCACATCAGAGAAAGATTGGATTGGTGAGTAATTGTGCATGCTTTGTTTTGGAATGGGTCAACTTTGAGGACCTGGACCACTTATAGGCGTGTACACGTGTCACGGGAAGTCCTCTTTGACGTACGAGTACAATAAACACTCTGAGACTTCGGGTTCTTTGAAAGTGAACGTGAGTTTGGTTTGTCTGCATTGCATCCAATCCCCTTTACACCTTTTGTCTTTTCCCTTCGTGTCTCCCGTAGGCACCATTGTCACCAGGATGGTACGAAGCACGTTACTATCCCGCTTGGCTTGAGTCTGGCTACACCGGATACAGGCATGACCAATATGTTGCCGTGGCGACATTTGAGGTCACCCATGCCTGAGTTGAACAATTTATTATTGTATGGAATTGTTGTAGAAATTAGTGATCGTCTCATGTATATTATAAGAAAATGTGTATTGATGTATGGGTAGAACATTATGTTGTGCTGTACAATGTATTCGAAGCTTAATGCCACAAAATTTCCACTTCCCCCTCGTTTATCCCTTCGTATGGTCATCCATCAGAATGAGAGCATGAGGCAAATTAAAGTTGTAGTTGGATTCTGAGACTTCCATGTTGAGCACCTCGCGCATATACGTTATGCCTTTTTTTTTTTTTGTTGCTTCTACCATCTGAGAGTTTGGATCTATGCATGCTGAATAATGGTCTACAGTTAACTTTTGCCATTTATGCTTGCTTATCTGCAAATACACTTTGAGCGCTCAGCGAAAGTGGCATGTTAGACCACCGATCTAGGCCAAAAACTTTTTTAATTAGAGAAAAGTGGTATCCTGCCTGCTTGTTATGTATTGAAGAACAATTGCATTAATTACCTAAAGTTGAATATTACTAACAAATGTGTTAAAACCTGAAATCCTCTTAAAATATGTATGATGCTTCATGATCAGCCAATATAAATTTAGCAACAACAACATAAAATAGCAATAAATTTGTATTGAAAGTTTTAGTTCCATGAATCGAAAAGTGACTTTCATCGACAACAAATTGCACTTTAATATTGACATTTTAGTGCTTCAAATTTTCATAAGACTGGTCCACTAAACACAACAGTGTTTTATTGGGGCTGGTACAGATAGTTTGAGTAACTACTTGTATGCTTTTGTGCTAGTCATAAGTGCACGTACATGTAGTGCTGTGTGTGATATATGGGGTGTAGTCACACAACTGATGTGCATATGTGTGTGACATATTTAGACTGTTGGAGGTTCTGTGGTGTAGGAGAGGAGAGGCTGTTGGAGAAGAGATCTGTGGATATTTTAATACACATAATGCATGTACACAATATAGGTTTATAAGATTGTAAATAAACTAACGCAACATACCTACAAGTAAGGTTTCAACGTCAGCCATAAATGACTTCATCTATGCGGTACGACTATCATTGTATATTTATGTCGCTACAACGCGTCATCAACTACAGCGCATGCAAACCCTAGTCTCGTCCCAGCCTGATATGCATTCGCAATATACAGTCTGGTGAACTCCTGTACACATTTCTGTCCTGCGATTACATAACATTGCTACCCAACGTCGGGAGGAATGCAGTGACGTATTTACGAATGTAATTAGCATTAAGGAAGAATGCAATTAATTATAGTTACTAGAATTTCAATTTGACGAAGCTCATTGGGAAGCCATGGATTGCAAGCTGTGTGGCAAAGACTTAAAGGAGGAACGTCGTCGGCACTTTGTTTGTTCAGTATCCACCTCTACTAAGATAGCAATAGATAGTGCACTTTGGCATGAAGGCGCGGCTATCCCGACCACGGAGAACGTCTGCCGCTATTCGTCTTTCAGTGTAAAATAACCCATACGTTTCACCCGCTGTCTTAATCGCTTGCTGTACACCCTCCATTGTCATCGATTACGAATAACAACTGAGGTATGCAATTATTGCATGCCTCGAATCTGATTGCCTGCCAGATTGGTGACTCAACATTCCGGGACGACGGGGTACACGAGTACACCAGACCCTCTTTTCACGTAGCGGTGATGTAATCCATCCGCTGCTGTGTATGAGGGTCTGGGAACGAGACTATGCAAACCCCTTACGATACCTTTTTTAGAAGCATCAATCATACTATTATCAGTAGAGCGCAAAATAGCAGGAATTATGTACTAACCATGCAGAGGCTGCGCTTACGGTACCGTCCATTGTTTACTGCTACAATGGAGCTCTACATGAAGATGAGGGCCGGCCTTCGTTGTATCTGGGCGATAACTTAATTACCGCGAATCGTAATCAATAGCCCTTATGTGGAACCACGTTCATAAAATTAGCAACTCTGTGGTACTAAATAATGCCACTCAACTGGATCATATCATCATGGATTTTTCTCAAAGTTCAAACCTTTGCCCTAACAAATATTGTCAGGGAATTGAGTTAGCCTCCTCCCCCGGACCGAATTCCTCAGCTAGTTGTACCATAGATTATTTAGAGATCTCTAAATAATCTATGGTTGTACAAAATTTTACGCGGACCTTATTCTGTAGGGGTGGGGAATCAAGTCCGGGAGGGTGGGTGGTGTATTCCCTATGGGATGTCAGTACATGTACGTTCCCTCCGAACACACCCCCCCCCCCCCCCCCCCCCCCCCCCCCCCATCCCCCCTCTGAACCCCTTCCTGAACCCAACTAAACCCGATTCCTGTCGAAGCATCTTAGTTTGCATTCAATTGACCAGGGGCTAATTTTTTTTTGCCACGAACTCAGAGACGTACAACGCAACGATACACAGCGTCATCATCGACGTCTGCAAGTTTACGACCGGATCACCGCTTCCGACGGCACTGACGGCTGTCGAGAGCGTATTTCTAATCGCGACGTTCATCACTGGCATTGTGGTGAACGTTTTCTTCACCGTCGTCGTGATATCGCAGAAGGCCCTTCACCAGCGCGACTTGGTACTGAATATGCTTCTCGCCGTTCTCCACATCATAATTGGGTTAGTCGCCAACCTCAGCCATCTCATCTCGCTGATCACCGGGAGTTGGGTGTTTGGAATGCCGGCTTGCTACCTCGTAGGCAATGCCATCTTCTTCATTGGTCTGATGCGTTACGTCCTGATTTTGGCAATCACCGTCGATCGGTTCGGCGTGGTTATGTATCCGTTTAAGTATCCGCAGAACGCGAAAAAGGTCATCGCAGCGGTGCTCCCGATCGGCACGCTGTTCAGTTTGATGCTTACTCTCGTGTTCAACTTGGACACCGAGATTGGCTGCTACAACTTCGACCATAGCTTTCACAGCTGTTTCATTCAGATCAATTGCACGACGACAGGTTGCTACGTTTTCGCCGCGGCATCCATGTCCGTTATCACCCTGTGCGGCGTGGTTCTACCCTCCATCCTGTACGCCATCATGTTCCGCAAAGCCATGAAGATGCGCCAATCATCGCGGCTCATGTGTGGATCACTGGAGTACGGGCGCACTCAGTCGTCGTCCACGAAATCGTCGTCCACGAAATCGTCGTCCGCTTCGCTGGAGCCGGTGGTGACCGGTGCATTGCTTCTCCTCTCGCTTGTCGTACTAGCAACCCCGTTGCAACTCTACTTCGCCGCGAAGATCTTCGCACATATCGACACCTCTTTCGCAGCGGTCTCCATCTTTGCTGTGCTCTCCGGCAACCTGTACTACCTCATCCCCATCGCAGACGGCCTCGTCGTGATGAGGAATAGGGAGGTGAAGGCGTGCCTCGCCGCAATGGGCAGGAAACTAGTGTGCTGCTGCCCATCGCATTAAAATTACAGTGCCTGTTTTATATAAGCTGTATATATGCATTATCATGTTCTTTATCTGGGCAATCAGCAAATCAGTGAGTGTAGCTGGCATCCATACACTACTCCAAATAAGTCTCACCCCCCCCCCCCCCCTCCGGCCCCAACATTTACAGTATCGTTCTACCTCGTTGTTACAGCCAACAGAGATATAGGTTCGTTGATGCAAATGTTCATACTGCACAATTTGAATTACTACAGGTTGAAGTGTATGGTTCCCAGCCGAATTCCATTGCCGTCTTGAAATTCAATTATTTTCATCTCTTGCGTATACTCTAGAACAAGGTCATGCATGTATGATGTTGACCTTCGTGCTTCAGCAGCGGGTTTACAACGTTGCACACGTTACCACTACTAATGAGCATAAATATCGTGATAACCAATGGGTGCATTTGGTACACATGGGTTATTTTTGGCGCAACTAATTTGTGTTTGGTGGTTGTTACACTTTTCTCAATGACTATTACGATGTAGGGACCACATTGCTAAGTATGAAGATGGAAGAGGTGCTGAAGGTGTCACTTAAAATACAATTGCATTGCCTAGTTTATTTTGTAACCACCGCTTTGGAGATTCAGTCTAATTAATGATAAGGATGAAAGAAAGAGAAAGCTCTGGAAATTATTGAGGGTGCTTGAATCGTTAAATGAAGTAGGCCTACTTGGTCCTTTTAAAGCTGTATTCTATTAATTGTCTGAATTTACCAGTGGTCATTGGACGATTGTATGGATCCCTTAATACTATCGCCAGCGCTGCTAATACAAAGAGTAATAAATAATGAAGACTATAAAATCTATTTAAAGTTGCATTTGAGACACTAAATCCTCCTCGTACCCATCTTACTAATACTCGCACTTGTGTTTGTATAGGAACAATTATTCTATTAATAAATCCCTATTATTTAAATCTGATGTTGGAATCATAAAAGAGTCAAATTCTATTGTGTCTGATCCATAATCTGCATGATGCAACTTTGTTAAAGGTTTGATTATTATGGATTCAAGGGCTAGCCAAGGTGCCAGAAGAATTAAACTGAATATGCATGTCTGCATAATAATATTATCTGTATCTCACTTAATACCTGTTAAGTACTTCGGAATGCAACATCTGCATAAAAGCAACTCTTACATGGAACATCAGTATGACATGTGGCATTTAGATAAGAGTGTTACCAAACAATTGATAAAGCATGCTATGGGTAAGCATTGTGAGAAGCTATTTACCCTGGATCCAATTCCATTTCAAATCATCTTTGGTGGTACACACAAATACATGCAATACTAAGATCCGGAATTACTGTGTATGAAATGGATATCAATAATCCACCATACATCTAACGTCCATGAGTGGTGATGGTCATGGATGATTCACATGATACATCGTGCAGTGCTAAAAGGTGGTTGGAACATAATAGCCCTCCTGGCTAACCTAGTGCAGAAAACTGCTTTGCTGCGGGATACTAACAAAATAACGTTGTTTCAATGTACTGGCTGTTTGGAAGACTTCCCTTCTCTTGTAACTAAGTACTGCCTAAAAGGTAATTTGCAATCATAGACCACAACAATAACATCGAACAAAGACAGGCTGTGAAAGCATGAGGTACATCAGTTACATGTGCATGTGCATGTGCATGTGCATGTGCATGTGCATGTGCATGTGCATGTGCATGTGCATGTGCATGTGCATGTGCATGTGCATGTGCATGTGCATGTTACATCAAATTGCAGAAGAACTGCGGTACTAGGTTGAGACAGCAAGAGGAGTAAGAAATTGGTTGAGACAGCAAGAGAAGTAAGAAATTGGTTGAGCACAGCAAAAGGAGTAAGAAATGGGTTGTAAAGCAGCCTAGTTCCAAGCGAAAGCATTGCCTGTAGTAAATGGGTTGGTGTCAGATTGGGGTGTTGAGAATTGAATGAAGATCAATTCAGTTGAATTCAGCAAGGACTTCATGAAGCAATGAGCTAAAGGTACTTGATAAATCATATCCACTCAGTTGTTTATGCATTTGTTTAGTTGGAAATATGTTATGGATGAACCTTTGCCATTTCCAGATGCTGAAAAGCATGACTTTAGTCACTAAACTTTTACCTAAGTCATGCAGACATTGTGGCTCCCTAACAAATCCATGTTTACTGTAAGCTGGACAGTAATATTGAGCTGGCTTTCCAGGCTCAGTGATCACAGATTCTATATAGGATACACATCTAAATTCCAATAAGGATCAGTAATCTTTCGTTTTTCACATACCACTAGCCATCTTATCCACCATTTCAACATTTATGGTGCTATAAGCAGCTCACTCATGCCCATCATATCAGTGACCGAAGGCATTCCAACTACCACATCCTCAAGGACTACAAGAAGATTCAAATCCAATAACAGGCTTTTCAAGGGCATCCATATCGTTATGTTGAGTAGCTCTGGTGTACCATCACTGTAGAAATAAATAATTCCAGGAGTGATCCATACAAAATAAAGAGTGTACTGAGGAGAAAGATAACTTACTGGTGCATTAGGAGGTGCATTTTGTCCAGCAACGGTATGTTTAGTGTTTAGGTTAGTTGTGGCAGTGCAGAAAAAGGCCACTAAAGGCATGGCAGTACGAGGAGATGTATCTACAGGCATTCCAAAATCTTTATCAGGCTTGATGCATATAATCACCAGTTGGGCCATACGTAGCAGCAGTGTACCACATACTACCTCCATTCTGGTTTTCCCAGCTTTGATTAATACCATTTTTGACATTCGTTCTCTATTGTGACAAATCTTCAGAAGAAGTATCCATTTGTGCCAAAAGTAAACAGATGATTTGTGCAAAGAATCAGCAGGTAAGATGCTCAGTTTTTGGCTGTGAATAATCAGGATACTTCTTCTGGCAAAGATTTGGCATTTAAGCATTAGGGCATGTGATCTGGAACGTAAACATGACTGAAGTAATTTATGCTGACATGGGACTGACCAAATTTCAATTTGATCACTTCTGCATAGGTGGGATTTTAGTGGCTTCAAGTTGAGTAATCATCTCAACAGCAGATAATAATTAAGAGCACTACTATATGCAGGTGCAGCAGGGGGCAACTGGCTGACAAGAAATCAATTCCCAGAGCATCAGCAACATTTTGAACTGTATCAGTAGAGTAAGGGCTGTTTAGTCATGAAGAACGACTTATAATTCGGTTCAGATTGGAGAATTATATTCTGTTGGCTCGTAAAGAAAAAGGTGGAAGCATAAGTGGCTCAACACCATATCCATTAATGTAATAAATTGCGTTGCCTTAACAACACATTCTATGAAATGCAAAGGATTTTCACCTCTTGATTGTTACCAGACGGTACCATGTACATGCACCTTTTCTAGTATAGTACCAGCACCTTTTCTAGTACCAATTGTATGCATAATCTACAGTAGAAGCAATATACTCGATTCTGTGTAGTGCAAAGAGTAAGCCATGGAAACTCTTTAAACCATTGCTTTTGAAAGACACGTAGCTGTTTTCCAATCTGTTCTTTAGTTGCTTCAAGAATGGCATCATTTAAAGGTTGGTGTGGTGACATACGATCTAAGCAGCATTCTGCAGTATATCGCAATGTATGACCCATGCAAGATTTTTTATAAATAAAGTGTTTACATTATTATAATGTACCTCAATGAATGTGCAGAATGGGGCCCTCTCAATTAGCTGAGAAGGAACTGCGCAATCACAGTTAACGTTATTGCCTCTACCAGTATCATCAGCAGAGATCAGCATTGCTGTTCCGATATGCAATGCATGGTGAATGCAGGACAATATTTGTATACAGAAATGAACAAAACTTCCCATACCTGAGCAAGTTTGACCAACATTGCTGTCAATGCATCCTGAAATGTGTGAGGGACACATAGATTTTTCTCTAAAACCTTACGTGCAATAATGTGCATGCTTCTAGTTATTAAGTGTAGGGTGTAATTTATCATTTATGCATGCATTGGTACTTGCGTCAGTCTGACCATTCAGATCTTGCAATGCTGCTTCACTGTGCAACTCATTTGCTTCGTTCTCATATGTTTCACGTGTTGAATGCATGCAGGCGAAATCACCACTATACGTGCATGTATGCAGAAATCCATACCTGAACTAGTTTGACTAACATTACTGCTGTCAATGCATCCTGAAATGTGAGGGACACATATATGTAGATTTTTGTATTGTGCCATGCTTCCAGTTATCAAGTGTAGAGATTAAATTATCATTTATGCATGCATTGGTACCTGTGTCAGTCTGACCATTCAGATCTTGCAATGCTGCTTCACAGTGCAACGCATTTGCACCTTTCTCGTAAGTTTCACTTAAAACTAAAATTAAGAGCAAACAAAACATGCAAAATTTTCCTATGTCGATCATCTGCTCAGATAGAGTCACGGGCAGGACATGTGGTCAAAGATGCAATCAATCAGAACAACCACAATTCACGGACTGCGGTACATGGGGCAACGCCACTGTCGTATCATATGACCGTCTCGGTCAAATTTGCTAAAACATTAACTAGAGGCTAGCATCCCCACATAGACAATACTATTGTCTGACAAGCATGAAGCGAAGTGACCTGGCTACAGTGTACTGTAAAACAAAGCGGCAGTAATACTGATTACCATTGTGGTGCCGCAAGCGCTATTTGTGCAATGCACGGTGCCAAGTGTGCTGGCTACGATAAAAAACCAACCTTTGGACTTCTTTTGAAAATATGTTAGGACAGATCTTTCCTTGAGTTTCCGCTTTGTCTTTGTTGCCATGGTCTCGCTTCTTGAATCCGTTAACCGATCGATTTTAATATAATTTTATTCATAAAAATGGGCACAAATTGTGAGGGGGCTGACCGTCCAAAGTGGGGGGGGGGGGGGGGGGGGGGGGGCTATAGCCCCCCCCCTCCCCCCCTCCCCCCCCCCTCCCCCCCCCCCCCCCCCCCCCACCCCGCTTCCTATGCCTATGTCAGCGTGTTGGGCATACTTTACGCAACCTGTTGTGGATGAACCGGGGAAAGTTGTGAAACGTATCACACATTGTTGTGTCACTAGTGAGCAGTGCAAGGCAAAATTACACCTTACCTCTGCTGGCACTGGACTAGCCTCGTCCCCAGGCCCTTTTTTATATTAAAGTTAGCGGGACAAAAAATAGGGCCTGGTACAAGGTCTCTTTGTGCGCATGCATTCACTGAAACTGTTGAATCGTGCACTGTTGTAATTTGGCTT
This sequence comes from Ephydatia muelleri, assembly GCA_013339895.1. Taxonomy (NCBI): domain Eukaryota; kingdom Metazoa; phylum Porifera; class Demospongiae; order Spongillida; family Spongillidae; genus Ephydatia; species Ephydatia muelleri. The sequence goes on from JABACO010000007.1 coordinate 6,034,438, forward strand.
GTAATTCTTTCCGTGTATTAATTCGCTCTCCGCGCAAGCTTTACCTCGTCCCAGACCGTCGTATATACGTCGCCCGTAGATTTGCGTAGCGCTCCATTTCGAAATATACACCGAATACACAAAATCAATGCTAAGAAAAGCATGGATACAAAGAGAAAGTCACGGTCTTGCAGGATTTGTGGCAGTGTTGTGCCTCCCACACATTGTGTAGCACTCTTTTCTATGAAATCTTTGACTGCAGGTCTTGCAGATAGGCTCAGCAAGGTTGCTGATGTCCCAGTGGCTCCAGATGATGGTTTGACCAAGTTCATCTGTGGAATCTGTAGTATGAAATTTTGTCAGCAGAGTCGTTTATAACAACAGCCAAGGCTAGTTACGAGAAGAACAAAGCCTCACCCTCTGGCACTGGTGGTGCCATGGGTTCACGTGCTCAGGTCACACGAAAGAGAACCAAGGATACCAGTGGCCCTGAGGCATCTCTTCACACTACCCAGTGTAGACCTGTGGCCAAGTGGCTGACTGCTGAGCACCCTGGAAGAAGACTTACTTCATCTGATTGCCATAACTGTAAGGAAAATAAAAAACAAAATGTATCACACTTGATTTATTTATGCTTGCACAGCACAGACTGATAATTGCACTGAGCCACTGAGTGACAGTAGCAATGATCAGGGACCAGGTACTACGGATGGTCCAGGAGACCAAGAGCTAGATGTGATTGGTGCCCCAAATGTATGTCAGAATCCTGTTGAAGGTACGCTGTATGCATAAATTCATCTACAAAACCAAATTTACGTGCATCACAGTTACGGAAGCAAGCTCAATAGTAATGGACCCATGTGATAAGACAACTGATAATGCTATGGCTGCTCCTACATCAGTTAAGGTAAATATTTTATAAACTATAATGTTCTTAATGCTTATAGTGCACAATGTACAGATTTCTGTGTACTCACCTAGAATGGTGCTGATGTGATCACAGTTGTGAGTCGTGAATATGAAAAGATTGTCAAGGCTTTGGCTGGCGACAACAAGAAGTCCATTTGTAGAGCTATTTTTGCCAATCCTCATCTCAGACAGGAGGCTGTGTCCAAAGTGTCCCGTATGGTCAGTGATGAGTGTTCCTTGTTGTGCAAAAAGAACGCACAACCAGTGTCACTGTTCCACCATATGTCCCTCAAGCAGGCTGAGAACTTCTCATGGACTCGGGCCATTTCCAAGATAAGGACCAAGGCACCAACTCTTTTCAGCATTATGAATAACTGTGTAGTGACGCGACGCTCAGCCAGCAAGAACAAGCACAAGAAAGGGGATGCACAGTATCCTGGCTGGTGCACAGCAGTGGCCATTCTCTTGAACGAGCGCAGCAGAGTTATGTGTGGGGTGCAGTCCTATGTATCCAGTGTTCTCTTTTCCACTAAAATTCACAAGAAGGTGTATGTGTTTGTGTGTGGCATGCAAAGAAAATATGTATGAAGAACACAAATAACAGCATACTTAGTTTTTACAGACTTGGGCACAGCTGAATCACATCAATGTTACTCTTTCCTACAATGACATTTTCAAACGAGTAAATGAAATGAGCAAACACCATACTAAAGTTATGGACTAATGTCTAAGAGAAGGGGCTTTTGTGACGTTTGTAGGTGACAATGTGGACAAGCAGTGCAATGTATGAGACATCAGGAGTGACCATCACAGGGAGCTTAGACACATGTTCAGCCTACTTGCAATAAAGGCCCGCATCTCACCTTCTGCTTCTCTGCCCGAGTTCTCCCCACCTAGCCTCATGATAGAGAAGGTAGACTGCTTTCTGCCATCTCGAGAGGACATGAAGGTTGTCCAGAGTGACGTGGAGGTGCTTGTTGCTAGAATATTGTGTGACTACATCAAGGACCTGCGTCAGCTTAAGAAGTTTGTTGTCATTCATATTCCACACACCTGCAGTGACAAGATGGCAGACAAGTCTGAAGTCATTGTTCTGGATGTGCTGCACAAGAATGAGACAAAGAGTAGTGACATGGTGAACATAATGGCCTCATACCTAGGAGCATCGTACAACCACCTAGCTCTTACGGGGGGTGACCACATCACTTGTGAACGAGAACAGGGTGCCAAGCGTCATGTGATGTGCTCTAACACATGAGAGGGTCGACTTGAGCAGCTTGAGCCATGTATAGAGGACTGGCACTGTGTCATGAACTTCATGATAGTAAGTCATTACCCATGCACAAGATAATAGTTACATACCTTTGATTTTCTGTAGTTAAAATGACAAAAGCTCGTCAAGATGAGTCCAAGAGACCATGGGTCACTAAACCAACTCTTTACAAGACTTGGATGGTTACCAAAAGCAAACAAGCCAAAGGATGACATGCATGCATGCCAGGATGCGTTACTGACTGTGTTCAAGGGACACATAGCGGCAGCTGCATGTAGGGAGCTCAACATAGGAGGACCTGAAGGGGACATAAAGGATATAGTCATAAACAAGTCTTTGTTGGAGGACCTGACCGTGAAGGTGGCTAGAAGGTTCACAGAGATTCCGGAGGCTTTTCTCAGTGAGAGTGTACCAGACACTGGTGATCAAGTACACAGCTATGCACATGTCCTCTACCACTTTGCAGCTATAGTCCATCTCTTCACCGATGCTTGCAATTAAGGAAGAAGATGGAGAACGAGTCATCAGGTGTTGGAAGCTGTATATGCTCCACTTCCATGCAGAGAGGAAGACGAAATACGCGTTTGAGGCTCTCCGACTACAATTCCAACTTGCCACGCTCCAGCCATATCTCGTGCACCAGCTGACCTGGGGACGGTTTGTGAATACCCATGGTGGCAAAGGTTGAAACATATCGTGTGATCTCCACAATGAGCACGTTAACAAGCTGTACAAAGAAATAATAGGGAACATGGGAGCCAAATTTACCGAGTTTGCTAGTACTCGTGCAGCAAGAGCAGTGCCCTCCCTTGAGAGGCTTGCTCTTGGTTTTGAGAGACAGACAGGCATCCATCCAGAAGCAACTGCTCACAGCAGGAGGTCAGATGCAAAAGATGTGCAGATTGTTGTACAAGTTGTACTGAAGGCCAGAATACTGGAGGTGATTGATGACAGATGCCACTCAAAGTTCCCCAACTTCTCATCATATCCCCTACATAGATTTGACAGAGATAGAGTGATCATCTGGATAAAGAAGAAAGCAAAGCAGCACAGCAAAATAGTGATACACAATCAATTAACTCTGCAGATAGTGTTGATGAGGATGAGGATGAGGAAGATAGTGCAATAGTAATGGATGAGATCAACGAGACGGACTACTAATGACCATATACATATCTACCATATGTGCAAAACATACATCGTACATTACTGCATGTATATGCACTCACGTGTTTCAAACCCCACGCTGATGTGCGAGTGACAGTAGTGTATGAGGTGAAATGTGGGTGTGCAGTGTAAGAAGGAAGTGTGGGTTTGCAGTGCAACAAGAAGAGTGTAAGATGGGAAGTGTAGGGGTGTATCTGTAAGAGAGGAGATGGATCTTCACTGAAGTTTGGATCGGCAATTATCGCATAGTGTACTGTCACGGGATCCCAATGTCATGGCCACAGCTGGGTCAAAGTACTTAAGCAACATAAACCTGCGACAAAGCTCAGTATTCTCTAAATAGTCTCTGACTTCCTTCAATTCCTTGTAACGATGTACACTCTGGTCTGCATAAACAGGAGCTTCAACAGGTTTCCAGTAAATTCTGGACCGAGACTGTTGGTGATCTCTGCCAGCTCTGCCACTCTCCTGGATGTAGTCCTCCAGAGAACGAGGAGCACCATAGTGGATGATGTAGTCCAAGTTCTTGAAGTCGACCCCCATACCAAGTGCCATTGTTGCAAATACTACTTGTAAGACACTATCATTCTCACTTAGACTGAAGATAACCACCCTCTTGTTGTTCGTCAGTACAGGAGTGGAACATGGCAAATAGGTGGTTGTCACTGATGTGTTCATCTGAAGGATAGTAGCTAGCATCTTGTAGAACATGGAGGAAGTGAGCATAGAGCATATTTGCAGACACAGTGGTGACATTTGTAAGGAATATATTGCAGTCATTTTGTGTTGAAGCATTTTGTTTGACTGCAGATGATCCAACTGTCATGGACAAAGTCAGACGTGTGCTAGCTGAAGGTGGTTGTGGTCTTGGACTTAGATGCATTGCTCACATTCTTCATAAAGCTGTAGGACATTCCCTTGACACAAAAGGAGTTAAGGAGCCTGTAGTTGCTTTGAGTACAGCAATTAGTCACATCAAGAAAAGCAACATACTAACGGAAGACCTTGCATTGATGGTTCGCAAGTTGGAGCTTAAAAGCAGATTCCATCCTGACCGGCCTGCTGCTGAAAAGCTGGTGGTCGGTGTGAAATGGCAATGGGGGTATTCTTGTAAAACAATTCAAAAGGTAGTTGGAGGTTAAACCTGCTTCTGACATGCTACAGGATAGTCCTGACACTATGTCTCTTAGTGTAGTGATAAAACTCTTTTGGGTCAGATAGAATGCTACCTCACACCAATCACCGAGCAGTTATTCTCTTTAGAAGATGAACACTATGTAACACTATCAACAGCAATGCCAAAAAGGTAAGCTATCTGCTGAACAAGGGTCATGAACCAGTTCCATCAGAAACGGTGTGCACCAATGTAGCAAAGATGGTTTTCAAGGATTATGATCAGCGCCGCTATGTGGAATTATAGATGGATGCAGACAACTTGGATGCCCTAAGTCACAGTTTATTGTTTGTGGCAGCATATTTAGACCCGCGATTTAAATCATTTGAACCATGCATTTGCAATCGTAAGGCGTGCATAGCTTTAGCTGAGAAACCCATTAAGAAGTATCACAAGAACCTTTGCTTAAATTCACAAAACAATCCGGAGCCAGAACTTGCTCAGCCTTGTACTACAAAGGCAAAAAAAGGTACCATGCATGTGAAGATGAAGATTTACCAGTTTTATGTCTGCCAATCAGCAGGATGATCCAGATGAAAGTACCAGTACATCAAACACCAGTGCTTTAACCAGGGAAATGGCTCAATGCATTCATATTGCAACACAGCCCCTTAAAGGCAATCCACTTATCCATGCACTTGATTGGTGGAGGGATGAGAGAAAACAATTTCCAGCTGTTCCAGCTTCCAGCACACCAACTGAAAGAGTTTTTCAAAACTTAGAAGAGTGTATGCCAAAGCAAGAGCACACATGAAGCCCCAAATGGCTGATGCTTTGACATTTCTGGCTAGTAATTAACAATGGAAATAAAAGTTGCTTGTATTCGTTTATAATAAGCTCATGCCCAAGCTGAATAATGGTGTAATTTTATTTCTCTCGCTTCAAATACATTGGTCAATTCATACTTGTGCTCACTGCTCACCGGTGGTGCATGCACCTTTGAGTTTTATATGACTTAATTCAATTTATATGCCATGCATTAAGAATTTGAGAGCAACTACTAAGAACTAGGTGTGCATGTAGATGTTATAAAAAGCGGAAATCCGGATACCGGAAATCAGAAAAAATCTATTGTATCAACCCTAAATGTAAGCCATTTTTTCGACAAGCTAGCGCTGTTATCCTTTCGGAACTGCCTCCGTACCTCTGCTTCACTGGCTTATTGCCTGTAACTTTGTCTGCATTGCACACCACACGGACTCCGACAGAAAAACCCATCGCCATCCCAGTCCGAAACGGGGCGTTACTTCAATTACGGATTTACTGATGAACGAGAGCTTCCGGTGAGTAAATGTAAAAAGAAGCAACAGTCATTACCGCCGTCCCAACCTTTTTCAGTTCATCCCCACCTCGTTCACAACCGTCGCTTCTTCCGTCTCAACCATTGCTTCCAGTACAACCAGTTGGTAATTTGACGCAACATCCCCGTACATGTAAGTCAGTTAAGAAACGTTGTATTATCCAGGGATGTCCAGAGTTCGTCAAACCTTCTGGATGGCGATCCCATATGATTAAACATGCCCAAGGAATCTTTCCAGGTGATGTTCCTAGCTACTGGTTAGCGGAACAAGATCTCTTCTTGTGTATGGATTGTCATCAGCTGATGAACAATTCAAGACCTTCTTCTCACCCACAGCGTTGCATGTTTAGGTTGAGCCAACTCTTCCATTCTAGCCACAGGGACCATTGGAAGTATTTTCCCTCCTGCCACTGGCAACCTCCCATCCTTTCAAGAGGTACGTGAGTTCCGGCGTCCAACACTATACGTTTTGTTCCTAAAAAATCAAGACCAGCATTTGCTTGAGCCCTATCATCTGCCCTGCGATGTGTTCTGAATGAACTCAGAGGAAGCCTGGCCGAAGCTTTTTATGTCGCCCAAATGTGTTCTCCCCTCCTTTAAGCGCAGAGGTCGTCACAACAAGCCAATCCATATTGACGTGTTGTGTGAAATGTGGGCTAAGAATGACTTTGTTACTCTTTGGAACATCGCTAAAGGCCAGGCTGGTCACTTTGCTAATCTTGCTTCTGTCCATACTGACAACCTCGGCAACAATAACAAGAAGATTATAGACATGGCAATTTCTCTGGCCAGGAATGGATTATATGGAAAGGTCTGTCACACCCTTCTATCAAATGGGATTGCATGCACCGAGGACTCGTCAGTAAATACCACGTCACTGAAGCTGTCATGAAGATGTTCTACACACTAAAGCTGTCATGAAGATGTTCTACACACTGAAGCTGTCATGAAGATGTTCTACACACTGAAGTTGTCATGAAGATGTTCTACACACTAAAGCTGTCATGAAGATGTTCTACACACTGAAGCTGTCATGAAGATGTTCTACACACTGAAGCTGTCATGAAGATGTTCTACACACTGAAGCTGTCATGAAGATGTTCTACACACTGAAGCTGTCATGAAGATGTTCTACACACTGAAGCTTTCATGAAGATGTTCTACACACTAAAGCTGTCATGAAGATGTTCTACACACTGAAGCTGTCATGAAGATGTTCTACACACTGAAGCTGTCATGAAGATGTTCTACACATGCACTGAAGCTGTCATGAAGATGTTCTACATACTGAAGCTGTCATGAAGATGTTCTACACACCACTGAACCCTCTTGATTTTGTTTGCGTCTCTTATCAGCTGGCAGTATGCACTTCCCCTGAAAGTCCATCCTGTAAAATGTATAACAAGCATTATGTGCCACGTGCACGATATACGATGTACATGTAGATGAAGCCGCATGGCGTGCATATATATGCAGCATTCTACATGCAGTACTATTTACAGCAGGTGGTGACTCACCGAGTGTTGAACGACATCGCAAAATAGTCCTCAATGATATGGGAAATCCTTTACCATCCAAGAGGCAGTTCAGCTGAACAGCAGTTAATTGTTTCGTCGTCTTCCTGCATTTTAGCTTCAACGGTGACCTTTACTTCCGCTGTCACCTTTGAAGGCCTTCCAGATCCAGGCTTCCTTTGAATATATCCAGTTTCTTCATATCTGCGAAGGAAACTGTAAATACCCGTCACACTCGCTGCATGCTAAAGCCTTCCTCTTTTAATAAGCGGCTCGCTGCTGCAGCCGTCGGCGTCAGTCCTTGCTGCTTGAAGAATAGAATCCGCTGCTTCACATAATCGCTGAAAACCAACTCTTGCACACAGCTGAAAAGCAAACTAACCGGACAGGACCTCACGAAGGAAAAGGCGGTCGACCGAACTTCAAACTCGACCGAACTTCGACAGATATGGGCGCCGGACCGCACCTTTTTAAGTGTGGAACTTCATGTACATGTACAGTAGGGGTGGTCAGCACAGTGGCACACATTAGGGCGGTCCGAAATTTAAGCCGGTCAAAAGTCGGTATAGGCAGGCCGGAATTCGGACCGCCCGACCTTCCGATTCCGAATCCGATTCGTAAAGTTTTTTTGACCGACACATGCAAAAGATCCAGAATTACTGTGTGTGAAATGGATATCAATAATCCACCATACATCAAACGTCCGTGAGTGGTGATGGTCATGGTTTGTTCACATGATGCATCGTGCACTGCTAAAAGGTGGTTGGAACCTAATTTGCTTCTCCTCACAATGCATTGGCTAAGGTAGTGCAGAAAATTGCTTTGCTGCGAGATATTAAGAAACTAACATTGTTTCAATGTACTGGCTCTTTGGAAGATTTCCGTTCTCTTGTAACTAAGTACTGCCTAAAAGGCAGTTTGCAATCAATAGACCACATGCAATAATAACGTAATCATCGAACGAAAACAGGCTGTGAAAGCAATGAGGTACATCAGTTACATGTACATGTGCATGTGCATTTTACATGTTGAGCACAGCAAAAGGAGTAAGAAATGGGATGTAAAGCAGCCTAGTTCTAAGCAAAACTAGTACCTGTCAGCGGCGGACGCAGGATTTAGGAGGGGGGGGGGGGGGGGGGGGGGGGGGGCACGCTTGTGGGCGGGACCCCAAATACTCACAGCTAGGGGGTATGGGGGAGCGCTGTGAGCTCCCCCATCGGGGTCTGGGGCAGAGCCCCAGAAGCCAACGGTTTTTACATTTTAAAACCTTCCAAAACTACGTAAAAGTAATGATAATTTAAAACCCATGCAATCATTAATTTTAATTCACACCGCTGCATACAATAATTTTATGATTCATCAGTAGCATCAGTGGCTGCATCCTCCAAGATGAAGGAAAGCTTCATTCTCCGTGGCTGTTTGCTTGCAAAAGCATCAATTGTTTCCTTCACAGAAACGCTGATACATCTATGTACAGCTAGCAGAGCCAATCCATTCATCCTTTCCCCCGTCATTGTTGACCTGAGGTACGTTTTTAGCCTCCTTAGTCCACTGCGCTATCTCGCAACTCGTTAGAGGCCAAACTGTCATAATATGAAGGATGGTATGAACGTTTGGAAATTGCTGCCTCCTACAAGCCCTTAGGGCGGACAAAAGGTTGCTTGGGTGACTTTCTTTGGAAGCAGCTGACCAATACCGGTAGAGTTGCATAATTATTGTGCTTCATGTACTATACTTACCAACGCTGATCGTTTACAGAAGAAATCCGTAATCACAGACGCCTTTCTTTTCTTTACCTGGTTAACGCTAGCGTCAGATTGTTCTTCATAGGCAGCCATGATATGGTCCCAGGATTATAAATTGTGTGTGATTAATTAATGAGACCACAATCAATGTGATATATCTGACTGCGGTATTGTAATCATTTGATGGTTTTCAGTCGTGTATACCGTTATTACCGTATGACCGCATCTATTCATTTAACGGGGGAGGGGGGGGGGGGGGGGGGGGGGGGCACAGGCCCCTTGTGCCCCCCCCCTCCGTCCGCCACTGGCCTGTGGTAGATGGGTTGGTGTCAGATTGGGGTGCTGAGAATTGAATCAAGATCAATTCAGTTGGTCATTTTAATCAGCAAAGACTTCATGAAGCAAGAAGCTAAAAAGTACTTGATAAATCATATGTACTCAGTTGTTTATGGATTTGTTAAGTTGGAAAAAAATTTATGGATGAACCTTTGCCATTTCCAGATGCCGCAAAGCATGACTTTAGTCATTAACGTTTATCTAAGCCATGCAGACATAGTGGCTCCCTAACAAATCCATGTTTGCTGTAAGCTGGAAAATAATATAGAGCTCAGGATCAGTAATCTTTCGTTTTTCTCTTACTATCATCCATTTTATCCACCATTTTAACATTTATGAGTGCTTTAAGCAGCTCACTCATGCCCATCATATCAGTGAATCTGCGAAGGCATTCCAACTACCACTTCCTCAAGAAGTACAAGAAGTTATGTTGAGTAGCTCTGGTGTATACCATCACTGTAGAAATAAATAGTTCCAGGAGTGATCCATACAAAATAAAGAGTGTACTGAGGAGAATGATAACTTACTGGTGCATTAGGAGGTGCATTTTGTCCAGCAACGGTATGTTTAGTGTTTAGATTAGTTGTGGCAGTGCAGAAACAGGCCACTTAAGGCATGGCAGTACGAGGAGATGTATCTACAGGCATTCCAAAATCTTTATCAGGCTTGACGCATATAACCATCAGTTGGGTGAATACATGGTACTAGGATTAGCAGCAACTATATAAAATCAGCAGGATTAGCAGCAGTGTACACCATACCACTTCCACTCTGGTCTTCCCAGCTTTGATTAATACCATTTTTGACATATACTCGTTCTCTACTGTGACAAATCTTGAGGAGATGTTTCAGGAAGAAATACATTTGTGCCAAACGTAAACAGATGATTTGTGCAAACGAATCAGCAGGTAAGATGCTCATTTTTTAGCTGTGCACAATCAAGATACTTCTTCTTGCAAAGCTGTAAATTCTGCTTGGCATTTAAGCATTAGACAATGTTAGTGCCTGTGATCTGGAACATAGACATGACTGAAGTAGTTTATGCTGGACATGGGGCTGGCCAAAATGTCAATTTGTTCACTTTTTGGTTGTAGTGTTTCAAGATGAGTAATCCAGATAAGAGATAAGAGCACTACTACGTGTATATGCAGGTACAGCTATAGGGGCAACTGCTGAATGACCCAATTTATACTTCAAGTGCAGGCTGTCACGAAATCAGTGCTCAGAGCAACAACAACATTTTGAATGTTATCAGTAGTGTAAGGGCTGTTTAGTCATGAATTATGACTTATCATTTGGTTCAGATTGGAGAAATATTTTTCTTTTGGCTAGTAAAGAAAAAGGTTGAAGCATACCATTAATGTAATAAATTGCAGTAGCAGTGTTGCCTTAACTCACATAATGTGTACCTCTTGAGGGTTACCAGAAGGTACCAGTACATGTACCCGTTGCATCTTTTGTAGTAGCAATCGTATGTTGCCCAGTGCAATTCATATCATCATAGTACTGACAATTATCAGCAACGGTGGATGTATCCAAAATGGGTAACTCCAAAGGGGAATCAACATTGTTGAGCATTTTTAGCATCACGTTCATTAACCAAAGGTTTATTTATTTAAAAAGACTCCATTTATTTCAACTCGGTCTTACAGAGTTTTGTTTTCCAACATTATTGTTACACAATCCAGAGTAGCTTATTTTACATGCATAATATTTATATACAGAGTTATAGCACCGAAACTGGTTACCAAAATTGAGACACTGCGACGGCTGGATCACGTGCATTCTTATTTGAAAAATGTGAAAATTCAAATCCAATAACATGCGTTTCAAGAGCATCCATATCGTTATGTTGAGTAAAAGGATTCTGTTCAGCTCTGGCCTAACATCACTGTAGAAGTAAATAATTTCCAGAGTGCTCTATACAAATGACATAAAGAGTGTGCTGTGGAGATAGTTGGCGCCTTGTCACCGTATATCAACACATCTTCTCCCATTTATCACCAATGATATAACAGAACTACATTTAGCAAATAACGTAGATTAGAATTTAATTGAACTCGCTATATGGGATTGTTTCCACGATAGCGGGGACCTACCGCATACATAATAAATTTCCAGTAGGCAATGTAACGCTAGCGTTGAAATATAATCAAGAATTCAGAGCCTTACAACTCATGGTAGATACTCCGATTCTCAGTGCGCAAGAAACAATGTGTCGATGACATTTCAGACTTCTAGAAAAATCAAAAAATTTGAAATCTTGAAAAACATGCATTAGGTCCCCATATGCAGGTCTGTATAAATTCTTAATAGCATATTTCGTATTCTTTTGCAATTGTTTCCTTAATGTTTACATAAATTGTGCATATGGCAACTCGTACACCAATTATATTTTAACTATTTTTAAATATCTTGTACATGTATAGCTGATCGCTGACAATATCATGCAGAGTTACGAAAGCCAACATGTACTACAAGTCGTCCAAGAGAATACTAGGATGTGCCTGCACCTGTACGATAGGGCGGAGAATAGTACATCATTCTAAACACGCATTTCTCTTCATCAGCACGGCATACAAGTATAGTATTCTATTTCCCTTCCCCCCCCCCCCCCCCCCCCCCCCCCTCCCCTCCTCCCCGCGCGTACAATGAATGGTTTGGGGAACAACAATAGATGCAAAGAAGAAAGGGGTGGGACCTTATGTATAGGACAACCGCGAAAACGCACCTCTTAGTTGGTAAATAGAGGCCTAGGGAACGTGTCTTTTGAAGATTGTTTTGTTTGGGTGCAAATCACGTCGACCTGTAAAAGCAATTACAGAATGAATAGTGATTGTTGCAGAAGGCATTACCGGAAGAGCTCTCTTATTTTTTTTTTTGCTTTTAGGCATTTTCCGGATAGACTCTAGTAAATCAGCCTGCCCGAGCAGGGTTTGCTTTGATTGGAGCTAATTTTGTTTGCCATGACAGCGCCGTACTACGAAACGAGATTCAATGTCAGTGCCATCGATGTCTGCACGTTTACGAACGGATCACCGCTTCCGACGGCACTGACTTCTTTCCAGGGCTCATTTCTAATTGTGACGTTCATCGCTAGCATTGTGGTGAACGTTTTCTTCACCGTCGTCGTGATATCGCAGAAGGCCCTTCACCAGCGCGACTTGGTACTGAATATGCTTCTCGCCGTTCTCCACATCATCATTGGGTTAGTCGCCAACCTCAGCCATCTCATCTCGCTGATCACCGGGAGTTGGGTGTTTGGAATGCCGGCTTGCTACCTCGTAGGCAATGCCATTTTCTTCATTGGTCTGATGCGTTACGTCCTGATTTTGGTAATCACCGTTGACCGGTTTGGAGAAATCATGTATCCGTTTAAATATCCGCAGCACGCGAAAAAGGTCATCGCCGTAGTGATTCTGATCGGCACGCTGTTCAGTTTGATGCTTACTCTTGTGTTCAACTTGGACACCGAGATTGGCTGCTACAACTTCGACCATAGCTTTCACAGCTGTTTCATCCAGATACAGTGCAAGACGGCAGGTTGCTACGCTTTCGCCATGGCGTCTTTGTCCGTTATCGCCCTGTTCGGCGTGGGTATACCCTCCATCCTGTACGCCATCATTTTCCGCAAAGCCATGAAGATGCGCCGATCATTGCGACTCACGTGCGGATCATTGGAGCACGCGCACAGCACCAACACCACCGTAAAGTCTGTTCGAGGGAGGTGTCGATTTGTATAAAGATCCTCACGGTGAAGTAGAGTTGCAGTGGAGTTGTTAGGATGACAAGCGAAACGAGAAGCAGAACCCCTGTCACCACCGGCTGCAACGAAGCGGATGACGAATCTGGACAGGTCTCCACCTTTGCGGTGCTCTCCGGCATCTTGCACTATCTCATTCCCATTGCAGATGGCCTCGTCGTGATGAGGAACAGGAACGTGAAGGCGTGCCTCGCCGCAATGGGCAGGAAACTAGTGTGCTGCTGCCGCCGCCAGTCGAACCAAAATAGCTTGCCGCATTAAAAAAAAAAAAAAAACTTTTCAGTGCATATTCTAGCTGGACAATACGCCTATCAGTTTGTTCAAAGCAATGATTCCTAAGAATCGGTACCTTACATTGCCAACCCCTCCTTGTGATATAGGGTACGTACCGATTGCTGAATTTAATGATTACCGGTTGAAGCTGATGTTCATAGCTTGATCATTTCCAGACAGAACAAGCGGTAGCGCATGAAAAGATGGTACTTTCTCAGCATTGTTATTTCATTCTCTAGTTATATCTTCATGTATACAGGTCTTATTCTTGCACTATTCTATCCTATATAACCACTTTTGCTTCTTTGATTTGTGTATCACCCAACAATTATAATTAATTAAGTCTTAGAGAATTATATGCAAATGTCGTACGTGTATATTAAAATGAGGATATACACCGGCTTTGGCTGCGTTACGGAGTAGAGTACTCCGGTGATTATGAAGCTGACAGTGCCGAACTAAGGTTGAAGGATACATTTTGGTGACTTCCTTGTGGCACAAGCTAATACTATTATGTTGTCTTTGCTGATAATGCACCATTGTCGCCAGAATGTTAAACCCTGCTTGGCTTTGAATCTGTCTAACCCTTGATAACGGTATGATCAATATTTTGCCGTGGACATAATTGAGGTGCATTGTGTTGCTTTCCATGCTTGCAAACAAACACACCATGCAAGGTGAACGAGACATCTACCTATTTTGGGATGTGTAATTAATTCAGTTGACTGCATGCAGTTATAGGTTTGTCGGATTCTATACTTTATCTGACCTTACTGCTGCTTTGTCTTAGCCGATGTTTGTATGGCATTTGTGGTCGAATAGTGTTACAATTGAAGGGCTCTGTATTTATACCCTACACTTCTTGTGGGTAAAATATTTTTCTACTCATCAAAATGGACATGCATACGCACACCGAAAAATACGTAATACAAAACATATCAAACGCAAATATTGGTGCTGAACATTTAATGCGTGATTAAGGAGTGGAGCCATGCAGTCATCAAAGCACTAGCTTCTCAACTTTTACCTGGATCCCCTCAGGAACAGACTTGACGCCCTAACCATGGCAAATAAGAGTCTTGCTCGAACATACGCACTTGTCTCATGCAGCATATATACGGTCTGTCATACATGTATGTACTTAATTGGCTCTAAATGCCTTAAGATTGCATTGGCTAATGGAAAACATTTCTGGTACTTTTTGATGCTGAAACATGTCAGGTACATCTGATGCACACTGAATCCTTAGCTCATTTGTTTGAAATAACACCTCTGAACCATGCATGAACGTCAACCTTATAATACACATGAGCTTAAAGCATGCTGAGCTATAATTAGTTCAATTTGGCCAAATGCAGCATTCTAAATGTCCTTCGGATGATTCATTTGTAAATGGCTCGAATGTATAACCTATATTCTCCCGCATCAAAGCATCCGTCTCCATTCACTTTATAATCTTCTGTTTGGCATTAGAGTGGGCTTCATGGCGTGCAAAGGAAACTATATACGAGTACTACCTAAAACATCAAGGGATACACCACACCACGTGTATGGTGGCGCTAATGCGACGATAATGCGCACATGAATGCTTGGACGGAAATTTACATTTTTACACGTGCATAGTCACCATAAGCTTTCCGCTGGTGTTTCTATCGAACTTCTTAACCATAGATTGACCAAGAAATTGTAACCTAGAAATGTGACTACAAAACTAAAATGATATTGAAACACATGCACTACATAAACGCCCAATGATGTGGCTGATTATTTACATACATGTAGCTACAAACGGAATGAATACACTTCTAATAAGAATATGATCAGTTGCAGATATAGCATGATAGCATAGCATTTCTTACTGTTGTGAGGAGTTCATACCCTGCCAGGTCTCTCAGTGCGAATCAGCAGGCTTTTAGCAACAACTTCATGCATGCAGTAAAGTCCGAATGGCTTATTTTAGAACCTCGAGTGTTTTAAAAGAAGGTGTGCATCAGTTTCAACAATTCCAAGGATCGTTGAAATCGCATGCACGACTACTCCGATCCAGGACTGTGCTCGCCATGCTGTTTCTAATGCCAATCCTCCTTGTCTCATATGATTATTTATGTCAATAATAGAAGCCGCATCGAGGTACGTTTCTGCCACTTTAAATCGTTTTACTGTTTTGTTGAAAACTTCCCTATATGTCCTTTCTCTTCGTCAAGCATTTCCCTCCATCAGCGTTTGTTTGAAGGTCTTCCTGGAATGGTTGTGGAATGAGTTGACACGAAGCCTTTGTCTCCCCATGCGTGTGCAATAGTGTTGTGTCCATCTATGCTGGCTGTATAGAGTTACAGTATGTCATCACCAAGCTCAGAAAACTCAACCTCGTCCATGTAGGTCTTGGAATAACACTTCGTCGCCGTTGTGGATGAAACGGGGAAAGTTGTGAAACGTATCACACATTGTTGTGTCACTAGTGAAAAGGGTGAGCAGTGCAAGGCAAAATTACACCATACTTCTGCTGGCACTGGAACTATGATCAATCTTTAAGTGCAAAGCATGGCATTAATTAGCAACGTGGACTCTCTAGACTGACTGAGACTGCAGCATCTATTAAACAAAAATGTGACACTCTAGGCGTTTCAAAAACCTTATGACAGAGACTCAACAACATGTATGGAAAGCCAAGTTTTCAGCTTTATGCAAATGATATGCAGCCAGTTAATCTGTAACAGAGTTCTGGATTGAAGGAGTGTTGTGCTGCCATGGATCCAAGATTCTCCTTACCCAGTCAGGCCATGATAAACGCTCAGTTGCAGTGTACACTGAAAAGAAACAGGCTGTAATGAAAAGTATGAAGTTGGAATGTCCAATGAACATCCAAGGCCAGCTCTTGATATCAACAACCATTGATTGTTGATCAAGATTGGACCAGAAAGGTTTCTTTGGTGTAACAACTCACTGAATGACTGAAGACTTTAGGATGAGATCCGTCACCCTTGCAGCATCTGCATTAGAAGTACTGTTGGATGAGACGGATGAAGTTGTGCATGAGGATGCACACACAGTGGTGACATTTCTAAGGAATATATTGCAGTCATTTGGTGTTGAAGCATTTAGTTTGACTGCAGATGGTCCAACTGTCATGGACAAAGTCAGACGTGTGCTAGCTGAAGGTGGTGGGGTTCTTAGACTTACATGCATTGCTCACATTTTTCATAAAGCTGTAGGTCATTCCCTAGACACAAAAGGAGTTAAGGAGCCTGTAGTTACTTTGAGTGCAGCAATGAGCCACGTCAAGAAAAGCAACATACTAAGGCAAGACCTTGCATTGATGGTTCACAAGTTGGAGCTTAAAAGCTGCAGATTCCATTCTGACTGCCCTGCTGCTGAAAAGCTGGTGGTAGCTGTGAAATGGTGATGGGAGTATTCTAGTAAAATGATTCAAAGGTGGTTGGAGGTTAAACATGCTACTGGATAGTGGTACTTGGGGACCTAACACTTATCAGATTTGTATCATTTGTGTTCATTTCTACTTTTTGTTCATTTGTTTGCAAGTCTGAAGCAAATAACAGATAGTGCAAGCCTCAACCTCATCCCACTTCTGATGTACAGTACGTCTAATGGTTTTATATGTGACATGTATTCACGATGCTGCATCTTAATTGTATAAAAACAGACAGTGATATCACTGTTATAGAATCCAAGCAGATGAGGTAATATTATAATTGTTTCATCAAATTTTTTTTTACAGGTGATTTGTCCACATATTGTCTTTAACATTTTCTTGATTCATTCCTAATGTCATTGAGACAACACCAGTCTTTTCATAGAACTTGGTCACAGCCTTTGTGCTTCAACCAGTGAGCAGAAGTCACCCTCCACATTCCTGCTGCAGAGGCTTTCTGTGGCCGTGCAGAGGGGCAATGCAGCTTCAGTCAGTGGGACTCATGCATCTAGTGTTTTTTTTAGTTTAGCCTGTGTGTGTATGCTGTTTATTGTAATGCTTGATAGTTGTGTATTAAAATTTGATTCATTTTATTTCTCTTTGATTATGCCATTTCGACATTTTTTTATTTATTTTTTGCAGTGAGCAATAATTGTATAGAATACAGTTGGGTAATATTAGATTGGCTCGTACATTCGCACGACTTCAAACAGGTGTTAAAGTATCAGTACTTCAACATTAGGGGTGCAACTGGAACATTCGAATCTTAACTGAGAACTTAATTTGAAACATAACTGAAACCTTCGAATCTGAACAATTTGGAACAGTTTCCGCGAAAATTGCCCCACGGTTAAAATGTTATAAAAATGCATCACGTTTGAATCGCTATAACTTCCCAACGGATAACGCTATCGACTTCCTATTTTCAACACTTCATACTACACCATATCACTATGAAGTGTTGAAAATAGGAAGTCGATAGTGTTATCCGTTGGGAAGTTATAGCGATTCAAACGCGATGCATTTTTATAACATTTTAACTGTGGGGCAATTTTCGCGGAAACTGTCCCATTTACTATCCGCCTGTACAATAAGCGTATCGTCCTGCAACAGACCTTTAAAGAACTAAATAAGTAAAGACATTTGATAATGTGACCAAGCTAGCTATAGGTGCACGTGAAGGTATTTAAAAAGTTACAACATGCTCTACATGTATAGTTATAATATTAAAACAAGTATTTGCATTGATCGCCCACGTCGGAGGCCTCTCGAATCAAGAGAGCAGTGCCACTGTACTTGTCCCCTCGGAAGAACAACCGGAGTCAAGAAAACTGACAAAACGTGCAGCTAGGAAATACGGTCCGTGTTATGGGGGCGGGGCGGGGGGTAGGGAATACGGACCGAAAATTGACTCGGACCGTAATGCCTATAACACTGGCATTCCAAACACCCAACTCCCGTGATCAGTGAGATGAGATGGGTGAGGTACTAACCCAATGATGATGTGGAGAACGGCGAGAAGCATATTCAGACCAAGTCGCGCTGGTGAAGGGTCTCACGACAACGTTCACCACAATGCCAGCGATGAACGTCGCGATTAGAAATGGGACGCAAACGGAGGTTCGGCAGGAATTGGGTTCGGGGGAGGGGGGGGGGGGGGGGGGGGGGGGGGGGGAGCAGTAGCGGCTCGCACATCAGCACATTAGCACATTCGCACATCAGCAAAAATTACTAAATTCACCTGGAAATTGCAGAAACTGTTAGTTTTCGTTAGAGGTATTGATATTTGCCGGTTGCCATCTAATGACATTTACTATTTATACGAGCCTAAGCTAATTGAATTGATATCCAAGTTGGACAGTGGAAGCTCACTAAATGGCAAGCGGCAAAAATCGATAACTGAGGTTTGCTACGAAAACTAACAGTGTCTACAAATTCCAGGTGAGTTTAGTTATTTTTGCTGATGTGCGAACGTGCTAATGTGCTGATGTGTCTGTATGAGTGGGCGTGCAGGAAGAAGACGAGATTCAGAAGAAATACGAGAGCATGACACATTCCTCAGCCTCACATTCCAGCGGTTAGATCAATAGCATGCCGATAACCGGCGCGCGCGGTATATAGCCTTATATATTAGCTTGATTAGCGCAAGGAGCTGTGATCGACAAAAATCTTCAAAGAAGGACTGGGCGCTTTTTCCCTGCGATTTGGAGTGCCGTCTACCGGATGTACGCGCCACGATTACATGAGCTGACTAAACCTACGCTTTGTCTATACTATGCTATAGGATGACGAAGTGGTGCAACCAACTACAGTGATACACGTGTATAAGGCAAGCACACCTGTGTACTGCTGGTGGATAGCCTCACATGGCTGTGCATGTTGTCCATCACTACAGCCATGCCCTCACCTTACATGTTAAAAATCACCACAAGATGGCTGCCTATCTTACTCCAGGAAGGGGTGTGGTCAAAACCAGTGGTACCCTGAAGTAGAGTAAGCGCACCTGTGTACTGCTGGTGTATAGCCTCACATGGCCATGCATGTTGTCCATCACTACAGCCATGCCCTCACCTTACGTATTAAAAATCACCACAAATTTGTAAACATAGATATGTTTATGCTTGAAATTCAAAACTATGTTTAATGCAGAAATGCAAAGGCTTGCCACTGCATGAACAGTCAAAGGTAAATAAGTGCCAACTGGTTATTGTGGTACTGATACAATTTCTATGCTTATATCGTAGCTCCGCCAGAGCCACACTCAAGATTTCAATTGGACAGATGTGATTTAAGCCTTCTAGTTTCTGATTCATCAAGAGTACGAAATATAGATATGTACTAATCCTTAATCCTTATTTTTTTTCAAAACATTGCAGCATATATGGAGCTTTTGAAAACTTCCACAGTAACAGTAATTCCGTCCGTAGTTGTGCCGGTTATTTGTATGATTCTTTTATTGATGACATTTAGGATGTACAAAAGGTGATCTCTTTTGATCCTACTTTTCTTCCAACTTTTATCAGTAGAGGATATCAGAGCATCTTTTATCAGTAGAGGATATCAGAGCATCAAACACTACACCAAGGTACCATTGTACAAACTGAATCAGTGATACGATTATATGTAATGCAATTTATTTAAAGGGATGCAATATTTTTGAGCATGATCTCATGCTTTTTCCAGTACACAAGCCAAAACATTGGAGTTTAGTGGTTAGTTGTCGCACAATGAGTCATTTCAAATGTTATTGTTATAATATACAGGTTGTTTATCCGAAATTAAAATTCATACTCTGCATTGACTCTTTGCACTTCTCCAATGTAGATGAAGTGAACTGGATATGGTTAGATATTATAATATTATGTACTCATATGTTGTGCATGGGTACACCATTAACACATATCTTCTAGGATGTATCTGTGTAGCGAAAGCCACAATCAATCAAGTCAACAAATTTCATCTTGTGAATGGAAAATATCATGATTCAGTAAATGTGTACATACAATTTAACACTACACCCAACATTGATTACTGCCTTTGCTAGAAGGATGCCCCAACTCAGAAGAATACAAATGATTGTGGAGCATTTGTGTGTTTTGTAAGATATATAAATCACTTTTGGTTTAAGCATGCATATGTTACGCGCGATCGATGGATTTGCGCGATCCATCGATCGCGCTGCGCCATCGATGGATCCATTGATTGCGCACCTATCGATCGATCGCGCAATCATCGATCGGTCGCGCAACTATAGGAAATTGCGCGACCGACGAATTGGGCACTGCTGAGTTCGCACAATCGATCGATCGCGCAGCTATAGAATCTGCGCAATCTATAGATTGCCTGCGTAGTAATTCAAGCCATCTCGGTACATGCCTGCTGTTAGTGTCAAAGTACTACGGCTTTCTTCTAAACATGCTTTACTTGGGACTTCCAAGCCTTAGCATATGATTGATTATAGATACCTACAAGTGGACTTCTAAAGTATACGTCTATGTGAAAAACTGGTGTTGTGTACAACTCAACCAGAGTACATAGAGATACGCTAGTAAGTGAATTGAATAGTTACTTTGTTACCTACACTGAACACCTGTGTCTTAACTCCCTTCTTTTTGTTGTACTTCACTGCCATATGTGTAGTTGCCAAATATGTATTGTCACGAACTTTCTCTCTTATTGCTGTGTGGATTGTTGATTTAGAATCACCCTCATCTTCCTCCTGCTGCTTGTCTGGGGTTTCTGACACCTGTGATGGCAGTTTCAATGTACTATGCTCTACCTTGACATCTGCATCTTTCGGGCCTGATACTGATTGTGGAGCAACACAGGAGCAGGGAGATACTAAATTCACGCATCCTTCAGCATTATCTCTGATGTATGGAGATGATAGACTATTTTGTGCTGCTGTGTCAGTAGATGGTTCTGTGTGCAATGTAGCTGTATGAGGATTGTCACAAGTTGGTGTTATGGGTAGGTCTTCTTCATCTACGCAATGTTTTTCAGATCCGGGAAAGATACCAACCGGAGGGTATCTACCAAATAAAACACGATAGGGCAAGTCCTTAATGCCTTCATGTCGTTCACAATTCATGGAGAACATGATGCGAGGTAAGCATGAAACCCAAGGCTATTTATTTTCTCCATGCCCCTCATCTAGTTTCATGGCTGCTATCTTCTGCTCTACGGTGCGATTTCCTCTTTCTACTAGACCCTGTGACAGGGAGTGACGTGGACGACCACTGACAAAGGTCACATCACCACCCCACTTCTCAAACATAGCACGAATCAAATTGTTGACAAATTCTCTTCCTTTAGCAGAGTGAAATATCTTGGGTGGGCCCAAATATGCCAATACACGTTCTTGTAACACGTAAGACACTTCTTCTGCTGTCTTCCTCTTCAATGGAAAAAGTACATGAAATTTGGAGAAATGGTCCATAAAATGACCTATGTACATGTAGTTATACTCATTGTCAGAACTGTGTCTCATATCTATGAGATCCAATTGAACTCTATCCAGAAAGTCCTTCTCAATTTTTGGATGTAATGGAGGCCTTGTGATTTGTGGCTGACTTAGCTGGCAGACAGGACAGTGTGTGCAAAACTCCTGTACAAAGCCTCTTGTTATTCCAAAGTAGTGACGTTGCACCTTCATATAGAAAAATAATGCATGCCATAATGAAAGCCAAATTCAGATCAAAGCTGTTGTGAAGCTTACATGTACTAGGTCTCATTTACCTGTAGTACCCTGTGCACATTATAAGTACTGTATGCAATTACAATTACAATCACTGAAGGACTAATCAACAATATACTGCACGTAAATCCAGCGTAAGGAAAATATTATGTCCTCCAGTAACTACTATCACCATAAAATCAAAATTGTGGAAAAAATTACTAAGACGGATTGTGGCTGGCCTTTACATCACTGCTATGGTATGGTACTTCAAACCATTTTCATATCTATAGGCATTTAAACATTATATCCATCTATACTACAGGTTTTAGAGATATTTCGTTACCTACAAGAACTGGAAAGTGATGTTAAATTAACAGCCATATATGCACTACACGTATAAATAAATTTATTGTTTGGCCTGAGTTAAATAAATTCTGGTTGTTTTACATGTATTTCCCCTAAATAACCACACCATCATGCAGATTATCACTACTCTCATGATGAAGAAATACGCAGTGGATCATCAGCAAGCTGTTGAATGTTTTTTCGAACACAAGTTACCCCATTAACTGTAATACCATCTGTGCTGCTGTCCTATGTCACAAGAACTACTCCATTTTCACTACGCAAATCCAAACGTTTTGTAGTCACATTTTGTGTATATTTACCCACTTCATCAAACAACTATACAATTGCATTACAGTTCCAAGAAACAACAATTCAGTCACTTCATTGCTACAATCTATGCCATGTAAAACAGCCATTATAGCTACACGGTAAACAACATACCGTTGGTAATATGACTAGTCCGTAGATCAGTTCAGACATGCACTACCTCATGGCTTCATAAATATAGGAGCATTACAGTCCAGTTACAGACGATATGCATAGCCATGTGAGGCTATACACCAGCAGTACACAGGTGTGCTTACTCTACTTCAGGGTGTCACTGGTTTTGACTACACCCCTTCCTGACTCAGCCATCTTGTGGTGATTTTTAATATCTAAGGTGAGGGCATGGTTGTAGTGATGAACAACATGCATAGCCATGTGAGGCTATACACCAGCAGTACACAGGTGTGCTTACTTTACTTCGGGGTACCACTGGTTTCGACCACACCCCTTCTTGGTGTGAGATAGTCAGCCATCATGTGGTGATTTTTAATATGTAAGGTGAGGGCATGGCTGTAGTGATGGACAACATGCATGGCTATGTGAGGCTATACACCAGCAGTACACCAGGTGTGCTTACTCTAACTTCGGGGTACCACTGGTTTAGACCACACCCCTTCCTGGAGTAAGATAGGCAGCCATCTTGTGGTGATTATTAATACGTAAGGTGAGGGCATGGCTGTAGTGATGGACAACTTGCATGGCCATGTGAGGCTATACACAAGCAGTACACAGGTGTGCTTACCTTACTTCAGGATACCACTGGATTTGGCCACACCCCTTCCTGGCGTAAGATAGGCAGCCATCTTGAGGTGATTTTTAATATGTTACATGAGGACATGGCTGTAGTGATGGACAACATGCATAGCCATGTGAGGCTATACACCAGCAGTACACAGGGTACCACTGGTTTTGACCACACCCCTTCTTGGAGTGAGATAGTCAGCCATCTTGTGGTGATTTTTAATATGTAAGGTGAGGGCATAGCTGTAGTGATGGACAACATGCATAGCCATGTAAGGCTATACACCAGCAGTACACAGGTGTGCTTACTCTACTTCAGGGTACCACTGGCTTTGACCACACCCCTTCCTGACTTAAGATAGTCAGCCATCTTGTGGTGATTTTTAATATCTAAGGTGAGGGCATGGCTGTAGTGATAGACAACTTGCATACTGTGTAGCCATGCGAGGCTATATACCAGCAGTACACAAGTGTACTTACTCTACTTCAGGGTACCGCTGGTTTTAACCACACCCCTTCCTTGAGTGAGATAGTCAGCCATCTTGTGGTGATTTTGCATATGTAAGACATGAAGGTTGAAAATGACTGATATACAAATTGCAATTCGAAAGTAATAAACGCTCGATGGATCACTATGTCTAGAATTTGTTACTTAAAAAAAAAGATGTCCCTGTTGATTGTTATAGTTAGTTTTCTGCCAAAAGAACATCAATGTTATTCATAACTAGATTATGGCCGGTCATTATCAAAATAACGACCTAACCGCTGGAATGTGAGGCTGAGGAATGTGACGCTAGCTTCTATTCGGTCACTTAGATATCCATTAATTTGATACGATCGTCTTGCGAAGTGAGAAGTCAATCTACCTCGACAGCATAAACTCATTGCTTGGGAGAGGCAAAACTCTGTTGCGAACGGCTAGCTTGGAGAATGGGTGGAGAATGGGCGGTGCAAAGAAATTGTCCTGATAGGGAGTGGGTTGCATGCATGCAATGATGGGGCGCATCTAGCGGGAAACATGCATTAACTTTGCACAGATATATCTCCGTTACGGATAGGGTAAAAATCAACGAACAGAAATTTTCAATAGAGACAAGCTAATTGATAATGTGGTCGTTTTGAACATCGTGGAGTTCATAACGTCGGAACTAATATAGTGATAGAGACAAAATTATTATTCCCATAAAGAAAAGGTGTGGTATGATGTGGTGAAAATAGAGCTTTAACGGTACGGAAGTTCTAGCGATTCAAGCGTAAGGCATTTTTATATCTTTATATCCTATATCATAAACATGGAATCATTTTCGACGACATTTCTTACAAATTTAATGAGTGATGAGATCAAAACCTCAGCTCGAGACATGGAATTTATATTCTACGTATTGATCATCATGAGAAACAATGCTTAGTACGTACGTTTGGGTCTGGGTACGAAAATAGTTTGGTCGCTGTTTTACCCCAAATCCGTGTGATAATTACGTTGTTCAGCCACTATATTAAAAAAAAACAAAAAAAAACAAACTATGTAGCGGGTCCAAAACTGTACATTGACAGGGAAAAAATGCAGTATATACATATATAGTTCGCGATGAATGCAGGCTCGGTGCAAGTGCCACTGCATCAATCATCATACTTGTAGACGAAGTAGATGTACTTTCCGCCAGAGCCTTCATTGAGGTCTTGGGTATTTTTTATCCAACCAGGAGGGGCGGGAATGTTAGCGTTATCTCCCGCGATGACATCGATCCCCATGAGTGCTGACTCGCCATTCTTTGTGTACATCAGATATATGTACTTTCCTCCAGCTCCTTTGTTGAGGTCTTCAGGGATCAGGGTGTATTCCGCGGGTGGAACAACACCGCTTGAAGTACTAGCCTTGACAAGGATTTCAGTCACTGCATCGCCGAAACTAGGATCCGTCGAATAGCACAGATAGATATAGTTTCCTCCTGACCCTTGATTCAAGTCCTGGTTCACTCGTATGTACCGAGGTGGACACTGCTGCCCTGCGCTTGGACTGGAGATCACGTCGAGAGATGTGATTTCATCAGCATTTGTACTGATCACGAACAGAGATATGATTGCTGTAGCCAAAACCGTTGTCGCTACCATTTTTCCTCGCGGTTTATATGTATGTACAACTGTCACGCTTTTACGCGTTATGGCTTATATAGATCGTTTTGCACAGAAAAAGGGTGTGTCCAATTAGTCGCATATACGTGCCGACCACGTGCATACTACGGCAGGCCACACCTACTCGTATGTATGTGGTCTTCGACTACTTGAATTAACGCACCATTTTTCTATGCAAACTAAAGTATCAGTGTATGGAAAACCACAGATGCATTTTCTTTTTTTCCCGGCCTTCGCTGTGTTAACTGAAATGGTGTGACGACTCTCTTAGATTCAGAAGGTGATATGACGTTGTACTTTTTGTGTATAAATACACCGGTTGCATGTGTGGAATAAGAAGTTTTCTGAAGTATCGAACAAAGAGGGGGGGACGAGTTACGCTCTAAATCACACACCCACTCACAATAAGATAAATTATTAATTAAGAGAACTAGTGAATCGCATGCTTGAACATAGCCTCAACCGCACATTTCCATACCAATTAACACAAAAGCATATAGTAATCCCATGCCGCTAGCTCGACTCGATCGGGGAATAATGAAAGTGTTTTTCTTATCAAACCTTGTTACAAAATACTGAATTGATAAGCTTTCACCTGGACACACCTGACATACGTACAGTGCCTGAGGTATGTCCATGGCCCCTCCCTTTTTTGGACAGTAGCTATACTGCATGTGTGTGTAGCACCATGCTCCCAACCAAACGACCACATTGCTGGCGTGAGGTTGCACTATATAGGAACATCACCTAGTACCAACCTGATACATATCTGTGCTTGAACCATGTCCCTCTGCCCTAGCTTTCCATTTCACTCTTGTCATTGGACCCTCCCCTTTTTGGACGATGACTATGTCACTGTGTGTATTTGTATTGGCAACGCATGGAGCACAATGCCTAACCTAGAGGAACATCAACTAGGACCCACCTGCACATCTGTGCCTGCATGAGGCATGCATGCCCTTAATTGGCCCTCTGTTCCGTTCACCTCCCATTGTTCCATCTAACAACGCATATATATATACAGCCATTGCAGCCCATTGCAGGCTAGTCTTGCATATCTTGAAATGCATGCATGTATATAGTCATGTCATGAGCATTGTCCTAAGTATAAAGGAGCCGCATAATGCATGCTTCAAGCACAGATAGTAGGTCTTATGTGACGCTTATTGTAACAAAAAAACGCATGAACTGTTTCGCAGGCAACAGCGCAATATTACCCAGCAGCTGCTATGAAGTGAAGCCACTGTTTACTAACCATTATCGTTTTTGGAGTCAACACGACGTATTTCGGAGGAAAAGTGTTTTTACTCGTCAAATTCGCAGGAGTTGTTTACAAATAACGTTTTCCCGCAACGCGGAAACGATCATTGCCAACGCAGGCCCTGTGAAACAGTTAATATGAATAGATCCACGGCGCGCGCGAATTGTACCATATTGTCCATAAACCAGGCATACAAAAGACCACTAGGTTTATATGGACCATATCAGAGGCGGATACAGAATTACACTGACAACAGCAAAGCACACTGAATTGATACGTAAATTATGCCTTTACACAGAATGTACATCATCAGACTCGTTTATTGTGTGCCACATGCATGTACTGTTTGTGGGTGTTGTGCATAAATTATGCCATATGATGGTGTATACAGGTCCATGTACGCACCAATGTAAGTGTGCGCAAGAGCGTGTGAGCCAGCAGAGTGCATGATCATGTACTATGCGTGATCTGAGAAAAACCATTTTTGCTGTGTGCTCACTTTTGACCGTACACCATCGTGGCGTATATTTGAATAGCATACTAGTTAGTGTGTCTTAACTCTTTTAGCACCATACACGCGTACATAGAAGCCAATTATTGCGCTGTAGTTAAGGCCATGTTGTGGCATGTATTCCGCTTTGCGAGAAAAACTTTATTTGTAAACAGCTCAAAGGAAAGCGGCTTTTTCTTCTGAACCATGTATTGTTGACTACAGAAGAATTAATGGTCCAGACAAACCTAGCGGCCCTTTGTATATGCATGTCAGCTATATGCAGAGGCGGATACAGAAAGGGGGGGGGGGGGGGGGGGGGGGGGGGGGGGGAACTATACATA
>JABACO010000007.1:6063123-6217174 GCA_013339895.1 Ephydatia muelleri
AGGAAATTCTTCCTCTCTCTCCTCCCCTGCTCTCTCTCCTTCCCCTCCTCTCTCTCCCTCTCCCCCTCCCTCTCTCTCCATCTCTCCCCTCCCTATCTCTCCCTCTCCCTCCCTCTCCTCTCCCTCTCCCCTCCCTCTCCCCTCCCTCTCTCTCTTCCTAGGATCTGTGTCCAGTGTAGGTGCCAGGGCTCAGCAACCAGCCACTAATGTGACCTGGATTGGTATCTCCGCCTCGCTGGGGTTAGTGGTTGGCGTCATCATCGGAATCATCATGGCCGCTGCCATTGTCAACAGGAGAAAATTCCGCTGGTACGACTGGTGTTTTCCTCAGAGCGATGACCATGGCAATGAGAAGGGCGCCAACGGTATGCATTGTGGAATAAGGAAGGAGGAGGGGAGGAAGGGGGAGGAGGGTGGAATAAGAAAGGATGCTGTCATCTTGTACTGTAGCATTCATACTTTGACACAGTGATGTGCAAGTACAGTGTACGGGTTGCGCATGACAACGTACATGGACATCGGCATGTATGAAAAGTTCATGGTTTAGTGAGTGGTGTAGACAGCACCTACTGCAGTGCTGTATACACACCATGTACTTTAAATTGTAGGGTGTAGAAGGAGGTTCGTGGTGAAGAAGTGTAAAGGGATGCTTTCAACCTGACTATCGGGACCTATTTGTGTCAAAAAGTACTGACAGATCATTTTTGTAGTTAGATAACTTCAATTAACGCACACCACAAACATTTACCTTGGGCTTGCTCTGTACTACATGTAGGTGTTGGTCCTGCGAACCACAAGGACTCTGATGGAGAAGAGAAGAAGCATTCATATTGCAACAGTGAGTGAAATGTTTTCTATTTATACAGGTACAGTGTGAGCGTATGTGTACTTTAATGTACATATACATGCACACTTATGTATGCCGTGTGTTTGTGTGTCAAGCTGAGTTCTGTGGGCACATAGAAAACAGTTTAAAGTTCCCAAAGCCATAGCTCAATTGAAGTACAGAGCTAGTGAATTGCACCCACACATGCACAATACAGTTAAGTGTGTAAGAAGTACGGACTATTTCATTTGATTTTCAGAGAACAAGGTGAGCGCTGTCAACGCTCTCTCGAAAGAGGAGGACATAGAGAGGAACAACAATCAAGTCAAGGTCCTTCCTCACCACCCTCCCACAGCTCACCCACGCTACGAGGTGCACCATCCGATGAATGGGGCGGGGCCTCGCCACCACACCCACTCGGCAGGCAGCTTGCGGGATCCCAACATCAAGCTGAACAATTCCGTGCAGGAGCCCATATCGAACAGCGAGAAGGAGCGCTACCGCCACAACTTGGCCAGAGTGAACTCGGTTGTGGAGAGCAATGGCAAGGACCTGTTGCCCGGTCTGGCCCATGGCGGGGGAGGAGCCATATCTGTCAGCTATACGGCTGGTGTGGGGGTGCACTTGCCTGGAGCGGAGGTAGCTTGTTCTGACTGTTGAGAAATCTCCTACAAGTAACCCAGTAGGGGAGGGACCTATCGTGGTGGTACTGCCATCTGGAATGTACAGTATATCTTTTTTTTGTGTGTGTGTGTGTGTGTTTGTTTGTCTCCTGGATAGGCATTTCACCCGCCATGTCAATCTTGCACATACATGTACAGTACATGTAGACGTGCATCTTTCTATTCAATACTGAATCAGTAGTAGCGTGTTTTTTTGTTGTTTTTTTGCACCACTGCTGTACAGAATATTTTTTCCTCCTTTTGCTTGGTTTCTTGCTGTTCTATATACACTCAGTTCTGGATTACGTTTTTTGCAATTTATTTTTGTCTGTTTGTATTGAATGTGTGTATATTTTCAATTTTTGTGTGCATGTCTTCTTTTTTTTTTTTTTTTTTCCTTCGAATCACGAGTACATTGTATGCGTTGCGGGTCAAATGAGGCACGTGGCCCTACGTGCATCCCAAGGACGCAAATGTCTGTAACAAAGCGCGAAACTTGTACACTGTACTTGATCATGATTGAATCGACAGTATATAGTCATAGTGGCGACAGGATTTTTCTAGCGAGACACGTTCTATGCATGAATTGCTTCTACCAGTAAGTTGAGCAGACCTGTATGAAGGACTGTGTTGTGTGCAATCACAGTTTGCAAGAAATGAGTTGCTTGCATGGAATAGTATTGTGTTTTCAACACAGGGAGTATAATGGCTCTATCGCGGATTTGTTGCAATGCATTTAGAGAATGTATAACACCACCACCCGGCTTAGGGATAGCTTAATCTCGTTCCTTCCTCTTTCACCCTCCCGTGTCGCATGATTCCACCTACCGACCCCTAACTTAAACTTGTTTTTACTTCCCCGAACAAAAGAAAGTTCAGTTTTAATTTATTTTTTTACAATTAAAAATTCACTACATACAAATGATTTAATTGCCGTAGGGAGCACAAATTGCAGCTGTACTGTGTGTGTACATGCATAGTTGAAGCAGTGATCAAATGCTATAGTGTGAGTGCAAGTCGTAACGCGATGACTATACCACCGCGGGTGTCCTGCGGGACTCGTGCACTAATGTACCCTGCATGCCACCAAGTACCATTTGTCGGCTTGAGTAATATATGCTAGTTGGCATTATTGGAAATTGATCAATGAACTCTTTCGCGGACAAAGCGCGGTACACATGTAGTATATGATCTATGGAAATACCGTTGCAGGAAACATATCTCATTGTCAAGGAACTTTCCAATCTCCAACCTGCATGTGCCAACAAGAAAATACCCAAAACACCAACGAAATGTTTGCAGCACGTGCGCAACACTTAAATTGACTATCCAATTGCGCTCAACCTCCTTATAAACCCCCAACCACGTGAGCCAATCCCAATTGGGAGGGAGCTAAGTTTCTGTCTAATTCGCTACGTTCAACCGACAAAAACTTACCAGTCACTGAACGTCAATTGTATGTATGCATGCAATCAAATTACATGTAAGACCACCTATATAGGTTCATTGATTTTTCTTTTTTCCCAGAGCATTTAGAGGCTAGAGCATCACCCAGTTCACAGGACATCAGATTTTATTGCATGCATGACTTTAGGCCTCTCGTGGACATGCTGTCATTGTCCAATCATAGGCAATCCTCTGATACGTGCAGACACAGCTATTATGCTTCTTAATTCCATGCACTTTTACATGATTGCAATTTTATTCCTGCACCGGCAGATGACATACGCTCATCAAAATGTGGTCTTTTAAGCAAGCAGAAAACTACCTATAGATTATCATTATAGCATTAATTGTTCGTGCATGCAATCCGGCTCTAATTAATGTCGCAACGTTTGAGGAAGACGATGCAAAGATATACGGCTGCCGTGAGCAAGAAGCACATATCATTCCGTAGCGCAGATTTAGATCTGCACGATCCAGAAAGGATTAACGTCGCGGATCCTCCAATGCCGCTGGAGAGCGACAGAAGATAAGCTAGAATAACAATGCTCTGATTTTGAAATGTATAACCTTATGGCATGTAATTCGTGCCAAAACGAAAAAAGATTACATTGCGTATATATTTTTATTTTATTGTATTTTTTTATTTTTTATTTTTTATTCAGGGTTAAACGAGAGAAATTTCGAAATAACTGAGTCATAAATAGAGAAAATAGACATCGCGGGACGCTACACCTGGAGTAGTTCCTCCGAACGTGAATAGAGGCATAGATATTAGAGTAGAAGGATAGGAAACACAGCCAATTAACACAATGTAACACCTGCAGTCCGCATAGTTCTCGTACCCAGGCCATCATCATGGCAAGATGCCAAGTCTTCTTTGACGGTAGGTCTTCAGGTGGAATAGAGACTGGAAACACACTGACTTTATCTAACATTATGTGCACTAGTAGCGCTAAGGGGCCATCCTTTGCCTTCTTCTTTATTCTACAGTCCAGCCTAAACTTGCAGTGCCCAGTCCGATCATCAGTTCTATAGAGACATGAAACGGCACCTTTTTTTCTCCCTGTAAAGAAGCATGTTATTACAAAACCAAAATGCGTTGCTGTATAGAATACATGCCCCAACATATGTACTCAATATGGCCCAGAACAGTATCAAAATACGCACGTTACAAGCCACAGTTCGACCCCATATCAGAAACTAGTTATTTGGCCCTCACACGTACAACATCTATCTGGTATAGGGTAAACATATACCATGCTGTGTAGTTTCACGAGAGCTATACGAAATATCATGCCAATACAATTTAGACGCATCCGTTTGTATTCAGTTCGCCTCAGTTCACTTATATATGTAATTACTACAAACGCGCGTATCTACCGTTATAGGCATGCACCACTTTTAAAACTTTCATCGCCGTGATCAGCGTTCGCAGCTCTATCGGAATCCATACACAAACGTTCTCTTTCTCTTAAAACTCTTGTCGTCGTTTTGGGGGAGTAGCATATAACACTCAATTAACAACTATGCGGACTGCGCGCCTAAAAATCTATGGTAGAGTATTGCTCACGTGATTTGTTTCCTATCCTTCTACTCTAATATCCATGATAGAGGTAAGTATGTCCGATGTACACAAAGCTCTTACTATGAGCAGCATCCACGCTTCCGTCTCCCGCGATTATATGATCTGCATTTCCCCCCACCACGCGACTTCCTCTTCATCTCTCATACAGGCCTCCGTTTTAATTTGCGATGACTGCTAGTACGTGATTGGAACATACTAAAAGACGCCCACGTTCCTTTGCCACACCCTTGGACATGTACTGCTATATAATAAACTAGCACAGGAGAAGAGTGCCAACACAGGGAACGAGAAACGTAACTGTGGCTGACACTTTGCAGTACCCGACACTCCACCAATCAAAACTACAGAACGCAATATTGCATTCCTGGGGTGAAGTGTATGTGTCATATACAATTTCTTGTTGTAAACATGAGCATGTGATATTGTTTCAGAAGAATGATGCCAGGTATAGACTTAGTCTGGGTACCTGACTGATGATGGGTACCCAGACTAGTGTAGAAATACTTTAATTTGTCTGTCCATGGGGGGTTGACCTTGCATATTAATCTGCTTCTTCCTGTATGTGAGTATGGTGCTATATGCTGATGATATCATC
Source organism: Ephydatia muelleri (assembly GCA_013339895.1). NCBI lineage: Eukaryota > Metazoa > Porifera > Demospongiae > Spongillida > Spongillidae > Ephydatia > Ephydatia muelleri. The sequence goes on from JABACO010000007.1 coordinate 6,068,238, forward strand.
TGTACATCAGTTTAAATAATATAATTATATTGAATCTTCTCTTCTATTCTGTTTTGCAGCACACAAATGTGTAAAAATTACACAGTTCTTGTCTGGAAGTTAAGGTGGAGGCTGGTAGTCAATTGACACCTGAGCTTAAGGTAATCTCACCCAGCAGATGTTCTGGTGGCTGATTGGGAGAGAGGAAGGCCAGCTGCTTGTGATATAACTGTTACCTCACCACCCACCCAGGCTGCTTTTCTGAATGATGCAGGTACTGCATCAGCTGTTGCCAAGTCTCACAAACATGTTTCCAAAGGCCCTAATTGCCAGGAACTGGGCAGGGTGTGTGTTCCCCTGGCTGTTGAGACATATGGCAACTAGGGCAGAGAAGCAAACATCACATCCTCCTGTTTGGCCTCTGCATGGACTTGTAGTCTGTGTTTCTCTGCCTAAAAGTAAGGTCACTTCAGATCTTTATGGCAGACTGAGCCTCATATGCATGGTCTGTGGCAAGCGCCATTTTGGCAAGAAGCCTGCCCCAACCTATTGATTTAGTGTAGTTTATGCATTTATGTTTGGAACTGTGGATAGTTTTTAAAAAGTAGTGATGTTGTATTCTTTCATGTAATTGTATTTGTATTATTATCATTCATAATAATAAAATATTCATAATGACAATTACAAACTGCATACACCACATATCGATATCACTAAGCACTAAAATATACACAAATTCAAACCAACAGTTCAACTGCAACTATGCACTAATTCCCTACCTAAAATGGCCTTAGCCACTGATCTCACTAAGGATAAATTGATATGGCCATAGATTTCTGCAATCATTTTTGGATTTGAGGCTGGCCTGGCTGAATGCAAGCAGAGAAGCTAGGCAGGAGAACACACTCTGAGCCTCTTCCTCCAATTGCCATATGTCTCGACGGCAAGTAGAATGCATGACCATCCCAACTCCTGGCACTTAGCATCGTTGGCAGCATGCTTCCTTGATTCAGCTACAAATGCTGCTGCCCCAAGTGCCACACTAGCTTCACTGAGGGTGACAGGAGTGAGTGACAATGTAATAGTGCCGTAGGTTTTCCTCTGTCCAAACCCTGAACAAGGACATCTGCAGGGCGGGAGTTGACATTATCTCTGCCTAAGCCATATCCCACTTTGGCCTTTACTGGAAGATGGGCATGATAACAGAAATCAGCAAAGATGTCTCTCAGATGGTTGTGCTGAGCAATGACATCTCCACCATGTCTGCAGGAGGCAGCATGATGACTAAGCGGATCAAAGGCAACGCCAGGGCAAAAGGGGCACAGAGAACCACCTGAGGTATCTACATCCATTATATATTATTATAACTTAAATGAAAAATACAATGGGCTGCTCAAATGAATACATCACATGTATTATTATTATTATGTACCCATGATTATTAATAATTACTCATTACTCATTTCACAAATGAATCATAAATGAAACACACTACTAACCTCACACACATTGACTTCAGAAGGAAAGTAGGATCTGCTAAGGATGGCTCTGGCATTAGACCTGACCAAATTTAGATTTAGATGACCAAATAGGCTGCTCAGCATTTGTGATTTGCAGGTGTTGGTTTTAAATACCAGATGTGAAGCCAACTGTGACAAAGCCTATTATCACATCGTGTAAAAGTGGGTTTGGCTTCCAAGTACAAATGTACACTGGGAACAACAAACAGGGAATAGACTAAATAAGGGGGGAAATCTGCAACCTTTACAATGAGGTCAACAGGTGAATGTAAGCAGTTGAAGGCATGGCCCATGAATGACGATGGGGAGAGAGAAGGAAAGATAGCAGCGCATCCAGGCCATGGTTGAGCGTATGAATAACTGGCCCCACTTTGCAGACAGCAAGGCAGCGGTGTGCTTCACTGCCCGGGCTTGTATGCAACTGTGGCCTCTCTAAGTCTCCATTGGCAGATATAATAAGTGGAGTAATAGAGGCATGCCAACGCTCATTGCTCATTTCTTTGAGGTCTCATGGAAATTGTAGCAGGCAAAATGCTGGGTTGTCTATTTGAGGAGGGGTGGAAGGGTTTATGTTAAAGAGGTTTACGTTAAAGAATGCCCTCTCAAATCAACTCCCACAGAATCCATCTGCTGTACATCAAGACATGCATCTTGGAAGTTGGCTGAGGTAGTAGTGAGATCTCACCTGTGATGGGCTGTAGATGAGGTTCCAATGAAACATTGTGGCAGATTTCAGACAGAAGATAGGCTGTGTAATCTCTGATCTTGATGTGTCTAGTGGAAAGTAAGCACCTTTTGGACAGAGGAATAATTGAATTCCTTACCAGTTATAGGAAGGTTCTATTTTGCGCCAAAAAATAAAAAAGGTTTGTGAGCCAACAACAACAGCTAGCAATACCTGAATCTATTATTAACCAGACCCCCTCCCATGCCCAAATGGTCCATTACCTGCACCCAGCCCCACCCAGGCTAAATAAAACACCACGCCTGTGTATACATGTATGCATATGGAAGTGTATTCTAATATCATTATAATTTATCGCATTGCCAAATGATTATGACATGCGTGTACATGTATATGAATGCAAGATGATTGCAGGCTAATAATAGATATACTTAAACATGTACCTGTAATGTTAGTTGAATACCAATCATCTCAGACTTGACACTTGTATTTTGAATGTATGTTACCTCTATCTCAATATCTTCACTGAACATTAGCTGAAATTTAGTGGCTGTTGCAATCAGCTGCCAGTTGGAATTAGTTTCAAAAGGATGCTCACACCTGCCTCACCTGTCTAAGTGTGGCCATGCCACGATGCTGACACAACTGCTGTACACTCTCGAGCTCTTTCAATTAGGACACATCTGTATCTGATGTTCCACCTTGTCAGACTGTCTTTTGCAGTCAAGTTTCTGCTGCTTGTACTCAACAACTTCTACAACTTCATTCGTTGCTTTTGGAGCTCAACATGTACCTTCATTGCTTAATTGCTGCTCCAACATATAGTCTCTTTGTCCATCTTGTTGCTGCTGGTCCTCTTGTATGGCCACTTCTATTTGCTTCTTACAGGCTGGCTGTTGCTTATGTGTACTGATGGTTCACATGTATGGCCTCCATTTTCCTCCTCAGCAATGAATTACTGCATGGATACATGCGCAGGAAAAGTTAGCAATTTGACCCAGTAACTCAGATCTTTTCTGCCCCAGAAGGGCAATAATAAATTAAAATGATTATAAGAAAAGTAACTACAATAAACATGTAACAAATGGCATGTACATACATGAAAATGGTCCAATTTGCAAAAGATAACAGCATGTAGATAAACACACAAATACACATTTATACCTAGGCATACACACACACACAAACACACATACACACACACACACACACACACACACACACACACACACACACACACACACACACACACACACACACACACACACACACATCTCAACATGTACATGTAAGGTCCGGTAGTCCAGCTCCATCATCAAATCCTGTTCCACTTCTCCATTTGGTTCTGGATCCTCAAAGACATACAATCGTGGCCCTCAGAATGGCAAAGGACAGCCTGGCTCGTATCCATCCTGCAACTTCAGCATATGTTTATTTTCCACATTTGAGCTATTTTGTCAGCAAGGAATTGTATGAAACATTCTGCTTCTCGGCCCAAAACTCCATCAACGGATACAACTAGTGGTGTAAATGAAGCACGCCGTGCTTCTGCTGCATCATTGTATTTCCTCTTCTTTTCTTCTTCAACTGACGATAGGATAGAGGCAACATCCTGGTGCAAATACGACGGAGCGTCAGTGTATCAAACAACGCAACCTGCCATACCCCTCCAATACTAAGATCCCAGTAACTCAGATGGTTTATTCATCAATATGCACTACAAAATCAAATCAATTCAAACCAAATTACCTGCATAATTTCATTTCCACTTTCAATTGGTTTTTATATATAAGTCAATTCTTGTGCACGGAGGAATTGTTTTGCATTATCAACAATTTTGTTCAAAACAGACTTGCAAATATGTTTTGAACAAATATATACTACTGCTCAAACATGTAGTTTAATTATCTTAGCAACTACATTATTTGTCTTTTCTGACCCATGCCACCCCAAAATTTGTTGGTACATGTATAATGCCGGGTGTCCGCAAATGAAGGCAAAGGTTTAAATGAATACGTATTTCTTTATAGGACTACCAATCTTAATGAATTTATACAATGCACTTAGTCAAAAGTTTGAAATCAAACTTAAAACCACACAAAGACCACTCTTAATTAACTTTTTAAAAAAGAACATTGACTTTACATAAGTCTTGACATGTACTGCACCTAAAGTTGTGATTTCCTTCTTCAATGGCCACCACATGCAAGAATATTTGTGCTTAGTGGGAAATAGAGGTTCATTGAACCAGATTGTTATATTATGTATGGTTGTGTATTAATTTTATACCTGTAAATTTGCATCTTTAGCCAAGTAACAAAAGTGTTATAAATTTGTGTAATGTATGAACTTTTAATGATTAATCTCTTGCAATCCTTATTTAAGGATGGCCATCCTTTAATAAGGATGATGACCCCTTTCTAAAAGAATGAAGCACACTTGGTGCTTTATTTTAGATTACTGGTTAATAAGATTCAAGATGATGCAGATCAGCGATACTGCCGCGGTTCAGACAGGTTTGGCTTGCTCAAAAACCAATACTACAGTTTCAATATGGCGAATTTATAATTTACCTCATATATAAGACCCATGGCAAGACATCCGACCTATCATTGAGGATTTCAACCTCACCCGTCAAAAGAGCATAAGTCCAGGTTGCCTCCTGCCAGTGGATGAATGTATAAGTGCATGGAAGGGTTCTGATGGAGAAAGAGAATGCCACATAAGACCAAAATCAGTTGCACATAAACCAGAGGGTGTTGGGGTTGAAACGAAAGCTTTGGCATGTGGGGAAACTGGTATTATTTTGAAATTGGTTATAATGGAAGGAAAGGAAGCAAACCGAAGGAAGGATTTCTCACAGGAATATGGTGAGGGAACGGCTGTGACACTTCGATTGACAAAAGAGTACTATGGCACTGGAAGAGTAGTGAATGCAGGCTCCGCCAAGTGAATGGACAAAATCTTGAAAACGCACAGTGTGTTAATGGCAAAACCGATTAGAGCTAGAACACTGCCATAGAATGTATTAAGTAGCACACACACATCAAGCTTCATAAAACATCCCAAAAAAGTTATACTTGTCATACTTTTTTCTGTGACAATTAAATTATACACATAATGTATTTTCATCCTTTTTTTGCATCGTGTAACCAAGGGTGTGATTTAGAAAATAGATTGACAATTGGTAAATTTATGATAGACACATTAAACAACAGTGCAAAAATGGATGACAAAACCATTTATAATGAATTTTCAAATATTGGTCCTACGCGTAGGACTTGGCTCTGGAGATTAAAGGTTAAGATTTATTTACATTAAATTTGATTTTAGTTAATTATAATTTGATAAATCCTTCCCAGCTGATAGAGCCCGTCTGTTTTTCTATTTCATCTCCACATGCTTCGAGCTGGCTTTCTGTAATCTGCTCTATAGGTCTAGGTGTGCCCTACACCTTGAACATGTCCAGTGGTGGCTAGATCTGACACCTCATTGTTCACAGTGTGCACTTCGTTTGTTACAGTAGCTTTTTAGATCCTTTAGAACATTATGCTGTAATGTACAAATGTGAGGATGATACTATTTCCAGCACAACAGACTCAAAGATATCTTGGCAGTATTGTGTCATCGTGTCAGCTGTCAGTCCAGGTGGAAGTAGGCTCTGCATGGGATTAGCACAGTCAATGCCAGCAGACATTCTATTTATGGATTGAAATTGGAGAAAGCAAGCCGTTTTGACATCTCTGTTGCTTCACTGCTTAATACAAATATATTGTTGCCACAAGAGCAACAGCATGTGCAGCTGAGCTGAGGATATACTAATAGTGCTGAGTTGAGTGGGTTTGCATTCCTGGAATTGTATGGACAGCAGTGTTTCTCTAGTTTGGCATCAAGGTTTGCCATCCATTGTTCATCATGATCACAAGCCACCTTTGAATTTGATTTAAGGCTGAATATTTGTTTAGTGAGGGCCAATACTGTTGTCCAGGTCCTAGAATATCAGTGTGCATGCCTGTAATGTGGTAAATATTTGTTCATGTCAAATTTCTTCCAAAGCTACTGGAGTGATGGAAGTTGATAAAGGTATTTTGGGACACCCTACAATGTTATCATAAGCATACAGCACCATACCCACACCCACATACTGGCAGAAGCAGGTCAACCCCCCATGGACAGACAAATTAAAGCCTCTAGCCTAATTCTACACTAGTATGGGTACCCATTATCAGTTGGGTAAGTCTACACCTGGCATCATTCTTCTGAAACAATATCACATGCTCATGTTTACAACAAGAAATTGTATATGACACATACACTTCACCCCAGGAATGCAATATTGCGTTCTGTAGTTTTGATTGGTGGAGTGTCGGGTACTGCAAAGTGTCAGCCACAGTTACGTTTCTCGTTCCCTGTGTTGGCACTCTTCTCCTGTGCTAGTTTATTATATAGCAGTACATGTCCAAGGGTGTGGCAAAGGAACGTGGGCGTCTTTTAGTATGTTCCAATCACGTACTAGCAGTCATCGCAAATTAAAACGGAGGCCTGTATGAGAGATGAAGAGGAAGTCGCGTGGTGGGGGGAAATGCAGATCATATAATCGCGGGAGACGGAAGCGTGGATGCTGCTCATAGTAAGAGTTTTGTGTACATCGGACATACTTACCTCTATTCACGTTCGGAGGAACTACTCCAGGTGTAGCGTCCCGCGATGTCTATTTTCTCTATTTATGACTCAGTTATTTCGAAATTTCTCTCGTTTAACCCTGAATAAAAATATAAAAATAAAAAAAATACAATAAAATAAAAATATATACGCAATGTAATCTTTTTTTCGTTTTGGCACGAATTACATGCCATATAACCTTTCTTGATTAAAAAAAAAAAAAAAAATAAAAAAAAAAAAAAAAAACGACGGACGACACCAAAATTACGGTCTCAAATATGACGGCTAGCGGTGGCTCAACCAGAGATAATATATATTATCTCTGGCTCAACTCATCACTTGATACTACCAGGCTGTCCACAGACTGGATCAGTGTTCAGTCTTTCGACTGCACGCAGAGGGCGATCGTATATATGCAATCCAAACTACGCAGATAAGAACACTTAGAACTATAGAGGCCAATGCAGCGATTGTGGCGCCCATGTTGGCATCGTTGAGCGACTTGGACGCTCCAATCTTAGAAAAAGTAACGGAGAAGATGTAATACACCGTGTAGTCCCAAGCACCAAGGTTACTGTTACTCGAATTACCAAAATACATGTATTTCACTGCACTATAGAAGTGCTGTTGCCCCATTGACAAGGTATAGCACCCAGCGTATACGCAAAATGGTTCAACCTTGCTAGGAGGCCTTGACGGACTTCACGCCACTGTACAGTGTGTTTATCGCATGAACCACCCTGATTAGCATGGTCGATGCTGCGTTCAACAAAATGAATAGTGCATGCTGCTAGGGGCGGCAAGGCACGTGCTCATGGCTGCTCATCAAAGTTTGTGGATACAAAACGGTCGATTGTATCGTTCACTTCCATTGTGTCGTTAGCGAACGTAAACGACGCTATTTCTTCGTCCTTTTTGGTTTCTTCGAAAAGCTGAAATATACTGCTCTCTTTAACTGCCACCAAGCCCGCGTTGTTTGATTAAATTCAGCTCGTTAAACCAACTTCTGCACCTGTTGTTTGATTATTTGGGCCGCGATATAATTTCTGTACTGGATGTCCGTTCGAGAGAGCCCTTTTGCTTTGAGAGGTTCAACGGAGTTATTGAGAGCCAAAGCCATGGCCCAAACGGCACCCTCATATGTCGCGAAGCAGAAAAAGTCACTGAGACAGAAGTCTTGGGAAACGCTTTACGTTGCATGCTCTCAAAACTTGGGTTGGTATCCGCACTCCACGTGCACGAAGTCAAGCGTCCATTACTTGAAATTTGCTTGGCATCGCAGCGATATATTCCACACCGTTGTAGATGAAAGAAATGGGGCTGAAATTGTTATAATGGTATATTTGAACTATAAAAACCCATTGATATTAAGGGGTAGGTCATGTTCAGGTGAAACAATGTTTGATGCAGACTTTCAGTTCGGAGAAAGGATACAATTATTCTCGCTTTAGACTCTCTAACCTGATCCTAAGGAATGCTGTCGGTAGTGATGAGAAAGTGACTTGTGCAACTCCTTTTGGAATTATTTGTAAATATCGTAGACGAGGAGTATATAGACAATCGCGGCACGTGTTCTGAATCAGTTGTTGTGTTTGAACAACGCTATATCGCCGGCAACGCTGACATAGATTTCAAATATCCAAAATGCATACGGGTAACGGCAAGCCCCCGGCATGGTTAATTCATTAATTTTAATAAGCAGTCATTGATAACAAATCATAAAAATTGCAATAACCGATGCACATCTAAGGCATAGATTATATACGAAGGGATTGGAAACAGATCACGTGGGCAATACATCGCTATAGGCCGATCCGCGGGCCGTCATCGTTGGAATGGGTTTAATTAGGTGACGACGGGCGTATTTTCGCTGTTCTGCCTCTTAGTGTCCTCAAGCACTGTGTAATAGTGACTACTTTCTGTTCCAACAAGGGGTACGTTTTGAGTTATACTGGTTCCGGGGCTGTCTGACATCATTTTTACGAGGATTATAGCGTAATCTGCGACTAGCTTGGTTGTGGGCATTTTTAATCACCGCGTTATGAGAGGAACAAGCCCAAACAGCATTCAGAACTTTTGGTATTTACCTTTCACGCACGCTGCCATTTCACACTAACTATTTCAATAAATAGATCTTCCGGTCCAACGATGATGGAACCTGCTAATTGGTGTTAACAACCCCCGTTTCCAATCCCTTCGTATATAATCTATGGTCGGATCAAGGGGAGGGGAGGGGCAAAGATGATATTCATTATCAATTACCATGTATGGTGAATTTCATGAGGATAAGCATTGACAGATGTGCTGCATCATTATATTGTGGTTGCTGTAAGTGTTTATAATCGTTTGCTTGTTGTTATCTTCTTTTGACCTAGTTAACATATATGTGCTTGAGTACAGGAGATTGGAGTGGTTAAACACCCAATTTCTCATTGCTCGGCGCACGGACCGATATGACATGAGTCAATGAATATTGCGGTACAGTACACGGTCTTTTGTCGGTATACAGGTGATTCGATGGGGTTTTGAAAGACCTAATCTTAGACTAAGTTAGACCGTTAGATGCCAAATTACTGCATGTATACGCGCGGTTGTATACTATGAGTATATATCCGACAAGTACTCGTTTCGCATCTTACCTGCAGCGGCGATGTAGAAACGCCTTGCACGCTTAAAAAAGTTGGGGGGACTAAGTGGGTTTAATCCGATACGCAAAATCAAAATGGTTCCCCATCCCATGCAGGTCCTTCGCCCCTTGGCCTTCTTCCATAAAACGTAGCTGTTGTTAGTTAACTGGCTGTAGAGTGAAACTCCTGACACCGCCAACTTTATCAGCATTGAACCCGTTGGCTGTAACGCGTACGTGGTTTGTTTGTGTAAGCATCCCCACATGAAACAATGAAAACAGCAACGTTTAGATAGCCCGACCCAACTACGTCACAGCTATAACTGTCGTTTGAACGAGAAAAGTATGCTCTCGAAGTAATGCGCAGATGCTGATTGGTTAGAGATGCATGGTGTCATTGTTGTCCCAGGGACCCTGGGGCAGGGTCAGTCAGGTAATGCGTACACATGTCAGTATACATGTAGATGACATGATTTGATGCTGCTTAGCAATGTGTTTGTAGAAAAAAGGGGTGTATATGTTCTGGAATATTAATATAGCGTGTTGACGTGAGGGATAACTGAAGTGTTGCCGCGATATATCGCGAAAGGCGATATATCGCGATTAAATGTTTATATCGCGAAAGGCGATATATCTTTAGTCATATCGCGAAATTAACGTATACGGACGTTAACAAAGATATACGGATTTCGGAAACCTTAATTTAGAAAGGAACAAGGAATAAGCATACATTTAGGTATCTCATCTTAGGTATCTTTACTGAAATTGATTTCAGCTTCCTTATATAAGATATCGGTCCAATTCATCTTGCAAATGCTGGAGATGATCATCACTTTGTACCTGTCCCTCTGCCTCTGAATCTTCTTTCTGACCAAACAGTAGATCAAAATCATCATCCTCTGATGTTAATGCTGGTTTCTTTGCTGGTGGCTCTGAATCATTATCTTCCCCTTCATCTGCTGCAAGATTCCAACCAGAAACATAATCATTTCAGTATGCAACTGACAAATAACTCTTTTCGTATCAGCAGGGTTCAACCAAGACAGGCTTTTATGTCCTGGACGCGTTGGTAGCAAGTCGAGTAGGTTTTTGGGATATATCCTTAGTGGTAGCCATAACTATTCATCCCAACAATGAATAATCGGGCGATAATTGATCATGAATAATTTAATATATCGCGATATTTATATCGCGATTAAATGCTCATATCGCGATATAGACGATTAAAAATGAAGGTTATTTCTCGCGGCAACACTGGATAGCTGTCTACGTCGTCGATGCACAGCCACTCTGCCCCCCCCTCCCCCTCCCCCCTTCCCCACATGGGCGGACCTTGATTTAAGATTCACCTGAACGAACGTCATGCACACATAGCTACCGTGTATGGACGGAAGCCTCACATAGAGCCTCAGAAGATGCAGTGGGTTCATCACATCACCATACCTATAGTCGGTAAGCAAATGCATGCATTGATGCTTTTTCAATACTTCAAAACTGTTCTAGATCGTGGTCAGCTCATAAAGAATCAAACCTTCAGTATGCAAGTTCTTCATCAAAGCAAGAATATAGCTGGTAAATATGCTCACATGTGCCTTTTACATGAAGTTCATCATTTGGCATTCGACACAGTACTCGGTTCAGACTACCCCTTAGAGTGTCAAAATATTGCGGTGCAAGAACTTCATCACAACACTTCAACAATTGGTAACAAAAGTGTACATGTATATACACTTTCACAGATGCACATTTTTAAAATTGCCGTTTTGCAAATAGAAGGTTCATTTCAAGTGCAACTGTTAGCTTGGTGGTTGTGCATTACTACTGTGTTACATGCATAATAGAAAAGCCTCCTTGGTACTTTTGTGTTAATGAATGGTTCAGCACTATGCATTGTTCCATTTCCTTCTGTCATTGTTGTTGTCTGATTGTCCACCAATTGCTATGTTGCGTAAATGTCAGATATGTGTTTAGTATCATGGCTTGTACGTATTTAATTCCTGCACACAGTATCTCATGTTTGTTATTAAAATGTCCTTTTTAGCAGTGTTTTGTAATACCCTGCACTATTGCAATATAGTTGCATGCACAATGTCCTTTCGTATGCATGATGCAAAATAATTTAAAAAAAGCATCTTTACTATACTCTTATGGCATTTAGTATTGCATCATGCATACGAAAGGACATTGTGAGACTTACCTCAGGAATGTGGATGCCAGAACATTGCATTTCTGGGCTCAGTACCAGTTGGGACATTCTCACTGATCTTATGCAAATCATGTCGATCGGAACTTCATGATACTTCAGAATGATTCGTGCTTGGTGATTTGCTTTGCTATTGCTTTTATGTTACAATGATCGAGACAGTTTGGTGTAAGGCATAATGACATGCACATTATTATGATAATGGACATAAATGAAGGTGTACAGAAGGATGTGTGCATTTGTCACTTTGAGTAGCTTTTAAAAACTGAGTTGGGATCTTGAATTCCTATCATACTTGTCACTGCTCAGCTGTATGGTTATCATACAAGTGTGCATGTGTAATGGAACCTTGATATTATTTGTGGTACTGGTAGATGAAAGGAAAAATTTTCATGATCACTGGACTACACATAATATGAAATGAGCATTTGAAGAAAATTACATAGTCTAGATGCAATAACTTGTATCTACTATCACAATCTGTAATTTTAGTTTTTTTTAGAAGCATTTATAAATGCAGCCATTACAAGACAGCAGCAAATCCCACACATAATGTACTTCTTAATGCAACAACACATTACTTAATAAAAAAGCTAAAGGAGCAATTAAATATTTAACATGTATTCAACTAGGGATCTAATGAAATGGCAATTGCTCATCAAATGTCAGGCTTTTGAATCAGATTCTCAAGATACTGCAACATGTACAGACCAGGATGAGATCAATATCAGTAGTATTGATGGAATGGAGTATAGAGAAGTCTACATTATTCAACAGCCACTAAGTTCAGATGAAGGGAAAGAGCATGGGGTACAATAAAATCAATTGATGAACACTGAGAATACCACGGTGCAGATGTGGGGGGTGGGTGAGAGTTGAAAATGAAAAAAAATGCTTATGATAATGGTGTTCCATTTTAAACAATTTGCACAGAAAACCTCAAACAGCACAGAATGTTGTACCTGCGAACACTCACCTCCTCAGTTGATGTAAATGAGGTGTATCTTCACTATTCATTTGCGTGCATCATTTTGCAGTTACCCTCGAAGGGAGGAATACAAGAAGGCACTGAATGACAGACCAGCAGAACATTACAACCAGGAGGATACACAGATATATTTAGCATGCTCAAGCCGATTGCATAACAGTGGTATGTAGTGTTATTGATGCGCTAAAATATTTACAAGTGAATTTATACACAAAACTCTTAAAGAATGTTGGATATAAAAGTTTTCATGTAGAAAGCAAGGAAATAGAGGTGTGAACTAACAACTTGATAAATAAGGCATTCATACAGTAAGGTGATTGATATGCTGCTTACTCATTGTGCAACTCATACAGTAAGGTGATTGATATGCTGCTTACTCATTGTGCAACTCTTTGTTGCACAATGAGTAAGCAGCATATCAATCACCTTACTGTATGAATGCCTTATTTATCAAGTTGTTAGTTATTGTTGTTAGTTAATCATAGATTCCAATCCAAATAGTTGTTTGGCTATTTGGCAGTCTGGCTTTGGACAGACAAATAAAATGCAGCTATGTATTGTGTGACATTTGTTAAATAACATAATGGACATGTCACTGCCGATATTATTTTACGTGGGTGAGGAGCCAGTATACAGGCACTTCAAAAAACCAGTGGATGCACAGTGGTTTAAAAATAGGGGTCATGTAGACATTAGTGAATTTAGAAAAATAAAATAAATGATATATTGTAATTATTCTTATTATGTGTTACAAGAAAATGTTTATTATTAATCAAGTTTAATGATGATAAAATTTAAATATTTCAAACCTAAATAATCAAGTTCTATTACATTTGAGTATCATTAAGTATTAAATACCTAAATATGTTTGCAGACATCCTTATTAGTTTTACACTAGTGAAGTTAAAAAAGTAACCCTATATATATGAACCCTACTACATAAAAATCAAAAATGTAAAATCAAGAATTAACAAATATGGTGTGAATGCTGCATGCTGACAGACAAAGTTCTGATTATGTTCCTGTCTCCTGATCCTGATCATCTGCAAACATGCAGGCAAGTAGATGTTCTTCCAAAGAGATGCAACTTGATCTTGCATGCTTTTGTGTACAAAGACCGGACATTGTGCTCCTCACCACAAAATGAGCATTTGACAGCATGTTGAAAGCTTCTAACTATAGGATCAGACTTAATCCATAATCTTGTTATTGCATCAGACAAGTTGGCATGCTGGGTAGTTTTTCTAGCTATATGCTCTCTGTATATGCGAAGATTTTTATTGTTGTGCTCTAGGGGTTCTTCTGATAATGTTCCTTGCTTCGAAGAAGCCTCATTCTATTCGCCCACTTTTTTTCATCCCTCTCATTTGGTCTTCATTGGCAACTATTTTTTCATCAGCGATGAATTGTTCTGCTGCCTCGGTAGTGCTTCTAAAACGCTTTTCATATCTTTCCCAAGCTTCACCATTGTCTATTTTACGTTTAGTGGTATCTTCAATCTCTTCAGCCATAATCGAACAGCCGCCAAAGAACAAAACGAACGAACGAACGAAACTCTAACTTTGGATCACCGATGCGCAAAATGGATACAATCTAAAATTTGTTTGCACACACATCTTAAATACAGTATATGCTAGCACGCACGCACGCACAGGCCTCTACACACAATGAACAAAACACGGGCTGTATTGTGTTATTGTCCGTACACAACAAAAGGACAGCGCGGCGTAGCGTTGTGAAAGGCCCAGGTGCCAGAAAGTCTCGTAAGTCTTTAATATTCCCACGGTCCACTCTTGTGTGAAATGGATGTTATTAATGAAATTATTGAAAACATGGCGCTGTGTATACCACTTTTGTTTTTAACTTTTGTCGCTCTAACTTAGAACGCGGCGGGAGGTGGCGACGATATTGCTAGTGCCAAATGATGGTTAATCGTAGTTAATAGTAATAGTAGGTATGTGTCATATATGGCCCAGATGGCTGTAGATTCGACTAGCCACGAGTTTAAACTTGGTACGAGTACAATTTTTAAATAAGTTTAGTGGAAAGTTCATGTGTTCAATATAAAAAAAAAACACTACAAATTAGTATCATTAGAAATAGGAGACAAAATGCTATGTAGTACACATATATATAACTCAATCCTTTAAGATTCCAGCAAAGTATAATTACCATTACACTTTTAATAAAATTCTCCTTATCTATGCTTTGGCAGACTGGCATTTATTAACCATAAACAGTATGGAAATTTCTCCTGCAGATTATAGTGCTGCAAGATGTTATAGAAATATACATTATACCCTCAAATGTTGGGGTTGCTTGATTTGCCCTTCAAGCTGTACCATCCATTTACCTGCAAAACACACTCAGATTATGTGTTTGAGCCCCCTCCCCCCCCCCCCCCCCCCCCCCCCCCCCTTCCCAGGCCCCCCAAGCCCCCCAGGCAAAGGTCTGGCTACAGACCTGCTATATGAACACAGCAATGAACCATGGAAGAGCAAAGAGGGACATGTAGTGGAAAAATTGGCACAGGTTTACAGAGGATGAGAAGCAAAGGTACAAATGTCTGTAATCTTTTCTATTTGTACAGATGCAGACATCTGTGAAGGAAACCGCCAGAATAACAAAGCATCATGATACTAAACTAACATCTGCTCAACTGGTGTAAGGGAAGCCGTGCAGTATATAAATAGAAACATTGTGTCATAAGAAAATGATTTTGTAGTTATTCTAGCTTTAAAAAGTACAAGGACATACTTCTACCAATTATTTGCCAAGAAGCTGCTTATCAGAAAGAAGCACAAATATCTGAAACCACAATGGAAATTGATGTTTCATGGACAGGGGAAGGTGAAGGCTTCTTTCAAAACCCAAGGCCGGAGAACAGTAAGTGACAATAAGAATACTGTACTGTATGAGTACCAACATTAGTTTGCATTATAATGTTTTTGTGTTCTATGCAAATAAATGTTGCAAGCATTTCACACTTTGTACATGGATTTTGGAATGGTAACTTTGAATCACTTGATGGATGGTTGATGGTTCAATTTAAATGCAATTTCATTTGATTGAGGGTGAATTAACTTATCATCATTTTTAGGCTTTAGCTCAGGTATGATGGGGAAATTAATATGGATCAAAGTTAGTCAAAGAGATCAGATACTTAACATGAGGCCATCGCAACAAAATATCCCATAACATATTGAAATTCATCACATTCTTCAACTTCTACAGTGTTAAGCTAGTTTCTTCAATGAAACTTAAGTTGTGAAGGCATGCATAAAGTGTCTCCACTTTTACACTAACACCTTTATAATCAATGCTGACTTAACAAAACCAGAGTACAGACATTACAATCTGTACTATCTGCAGGTACATGCAAGGGTACAGTGCTAAGCACCCTATATGTACTCTGCAGGTGAAGCATTTCTGAGGTTTACTTGCCTATAAGTTCTTTTCTGACACGTTGTTCAAATATGGCATCCAAATTCATTCTTTTGCTAAATGGAATGATTTACTAGTGGTAGATAATATCTTATTCTATTTTCTATTTTAGTAACTTAAATTAGCTACTGTAATGAGACTAACTTCAGTTATAATAGGAAGAGCATAGATGCTCTAGCATACCCAACATAATGCTCAGCCTGTATATAAATAGCTAACAATGTTCTGGAACAGGCAAGCTTAAGCCTGCACTTGATTGCTAATGACCAGCTGACTAAGGTGTTGATGACAAGTCATTACAATGCTAGCCAACTGACTCTACTGTATAACACACAACTATATAAACATATGACAATCAGATATCGAAAAATGTCCTTGTTCCTGTCATTCCACTGCCCACCAAAGATTGCGGCTGTGGCATGAAACACTGCCATGTACTACCTTAGCAATCAAACTATGACAGCTTATGTTACATAACTTCATAGTGGTCAGGTTAATCCTTGATGTGTTTTTAATACATATATATTTAATGTTGCTGTGTACACCAAATAATGTAACAATTATTAATAACTGGGCTGGGATGCATCAAACAGATCGTGTTTTTCTTAATTTTTTCAGACACATACATTACTGTAGGGAGTAGAGTGCATCTAAATCACATTGAGAGTGACTACATCACCACAGGAACTGTTTGCAAACTGCTATCAGGTAAGCATGTCATCATTTTATTTCATCACAGTGCTTACAAACATACGTTCTTTAACTTCAAAGATACAGTATACATTACAGTACCAAGTATCACAGCTGAGCGAGGTCACCACTTCAGAGCCTATATTGAATGGAATCCAACTACATTTGAACGCATGAAATCAGTTCTTAAACGATTTGCCACTCCATCCTGTAAACTCATCCATTCTATAAAACAAATGCTATTAGGTTAATGCACTTCTGTTGAAACTAGCCAATCATGTACACCAATGCCAAAGCCTGTCCAGTAAGTATCTAAATAGTGCTAGCCATTTCAATCAAAATTATTCCTCCTTTGTAATAATGAAACATATTTCGTGGTCTAAATGGATGTCTATTGAATGGCAGTCAAAATAAAGCCATTCAAAGCAGCCTTCAGCAACCACTGTGCCTTATCCAGGGTCCACCAGGCACTGGAAAGACAGCCACAGCAGCTGCTATTGTCTACAACTTTGTAGGATCGAGAAAGAAGAGGTGAGCGTGGACTTAACTGAGAACTGCATAATTATCTATAACATGACTAATGTTTAATTTTTATTGAGCACTGCATACAATTACAATTGCTATGTGTAATAATAGAATGAATGGTGATAGTATAATAAATCTCTGCCATTCAATTTTAACATCCAGATGTACATTTTTAGACACAGTACAAATGTCCAATCTACAATTCATTTCATTCTTTGTTTAAAATATAGCTTTATTTTGTCTGCAATACAGATTGGAGATTATCGATGGCATATGTAGTGCAATACTCTTTTGCTTTGTGACATGCATGCAACATTAAGATATCTATTGCAAGTCTCCACACAGTATTTGTTGTAAAGTTGACATGCATATTTGGATTTTGAAATTACCAGTAGAAATTTGGTTAAGAAGTCTTAGTTGTATCAAAGGTTGAATAATAGTTCTCTTACATTATGCAATCCGTACATTTATTTTTCTACTATCATAATATCAGATTTTTATGCTTTCCTCTTTCAATTTGTCTTATTGTACACTTAACAACTGTATAACGGGATATCAATACAGCGAGCAATAATCATTACAGTAGCTGACATCGAGCATTTCATAGTAACTAGTGGCATTTTCCACATCGGACAAAATGTGTCTTGATCATGAGGTGTATATGTGAAACAACACCTCATTCAATACATACAAAATGCATATAACCTTTGGTTACCTTGCAGAAAGGTGCTCGTATGTGCTCCCAGCAATTCAGCAGTGGATAACCTTTGTTTAATGATTGCTAAACATGGTACAAATTCGAATTGTAATGTACTAATTAACAAATGTGGGACAATGTTAGGGTTGGATGTGGTGCGAGTCAGCTCAAAGGTTGCAGGAAATAGCCATTTGGATTCATATAAAGGGAATGACAGTAATGATGCACAATTGTAAGTTACACACTGTAATGTTGGCCAGTCCAAAAGCTATTTCTCTCCCCCTGTCTTTCACTACAGAATGGCTGAGCTACAATTACATCATAAAATCAAGTCTGATCCCAGGTACATGTATAATATCAATCTAGTGTCTAATCATGAAACCAATTTGTTTATGCACTGCATGGAGATAAAATTGGTGGTTTATGCATTCATATGAAAACCAAGCTACACTGTGCATGATTCAGTACAAAAGCGCAGTACATTTAATTACTCGACAGTATTCATAGTTTATTATTTACATGTATGCCCACAAAAGATACAAATGATTAAGACATCATCTGTTGGGTTCCCAAGTCATCAGAATAAGTTTGATAGTTATTATTATTAAGTTTATTTTGATTCTATTTTATTTAATATTTATAATTTTAATACATGTGATAATATAGCACGCAAAGAACACAGGACAGTTCACAGAGCTAAGGATGGTCGATGATGGAATGCACACTTAGATGCAAAAACACTCAAGCAGTAATGTATATCTTATTAGAAGATAGCTGTAGCATTGGCACAAACTGTATTATTGAAACCGGCAGCAGGCTAATACATACAACATAAGCACAAATTACTGTTTACATTATTACACAAAACAACACTACTGATACGAATGTTATGCTAATACCTGGTGATTAGAATTGCATTGTATATGCAATTCTCCATGTGTAATTGTAATAACAGTGCAAAAAATAATAATATTGACATTTTGCTGTTTTTAAGTAAGGATTATGCATAATAGAACAAATTACATAATGAAGCACAAACCAACACACACACATACACATTGCACATAAAAAAAGTTCATCCACCTGCTGCATCATGCTGTATGCATTGCCAGCACAACTCTGCATACTTGGCATGATTTGTGGTATGCTTTCTGCGTTCAGCTGTCTTGGCTGAAACGCCTTGGACCATGGTACATGCCCCCTTCCAATATAGAGAGTGAATTAAGCGGGGGTTCAATGGTGGTACCAAAAGCAGCTGAGGTGCCACAATCACAATTGAATACCATGATGTCTTCTGTTCCTGTTCTCGAATTATCCTGACAGCCAACTTCTAAGACAACCTAAGGCTCTGGTTGGTCCAGGCTCTGCAAGCCAAAGGGTTTGATCCTCAACCTATCAATATGTGTCTTTCAAGTTTTCAATTTCCAGCATACCTTCATCAACTACACCTAACCCTTGAAATCCTGGGGGCACCAATTGGAAGTCCAGATTTTATAATGACTACAAAAAGAATACAGACTTGTTCTCTTCTTCATTTTTAATCTTGCTGTGTGACCCACAAGTGTCCATTTGTCCATTTTGCTACTTCACCACTGTGCAAGCTAAAATCATCCAATAAAGTCAGCTTTTTACAAAATATATCCACAAACTCCTTGACTGATGTAGAAACACTTCCCAGAGTTGATCAATCTGTTGAGACCCACTGCTGGTACTATACCTAGTTGATCCTATTGAAGGCTTGTAAGCTTGACTCCATGAATCATCAATTTAACATTCTGATGAGTGGTACAGACCCAGACGTAATGGGTACGTACCACTGGCCCCTGCAATAATGCATTATTTTGGTCTCAATGCTGCAAACTTGGAAACTCTGGGGAAACATTTCCGAAATTTTAAGTTTCTAAGAACCAGGTACATCTGCTGATGAACACATTTTTCATCAACTGTCACTGAAATATAATCCTTCATTCCTGGCATGGATCTACTGATCTCCTTACTCTTGTAAAATGCATTAACCTCATCAATTATTTCTTGTAGCTATGGTACTTTTCTGAGGTTGGAATAGAAAGAATCCCATTTCCCAAATCCCTACATTGTTTTTATAATGCTCCAACTCTTCGGCAAAATAGTCAGGATTTGAACCTTTTCATTTCTGGTGCTGAAACTATTATTCATCTTTCAACCATGTAATAATTTCCTTCCACTTCTTTAGTACCTTGTGGGCTGAGCTCGTGCAGCAGTGTCCTGGAAATAGACTCGTGAATCTTCTGTACTTTTCTTCTTTCGTATTTCTTTGAACACTGCAGCTTCTTTTTATTTAACGGCGACTCTCCAAATGAGGAGATGGAGGAATTAAACTGGCTAACAGCCACCTCAATATTCTATTGATGACCCATCCCTATCCAAGTCACACTGTGTTGATTAGTTATACTGTATAGCAGCAGCTCGCTTCTTCTGCTTTTGCTATCTTTGTATGCAGAAAACAATTTTTGGCCTATAATTGTGTACATGTACGTATGTGTATTGTGGCCAATTACTCCAATCTGTGATTGTTTTAAATAAGTCTTACCACCACTGCCAGGCTTCAGCGATATACTAAAAGATTTTAATTCATTTGGACCAACTTCTTCACAATATACTTAGAATGAATTTTGAAAGATCACAGTCTGTTCAAAAAGGTACTTCTTTATCTCACTCATATCAACAAGCACACGCAACGAAAGTTCTCAGATGCAATGGTGACATATGCACGTTTAGGAATAATGCAATGTAAACGTAGAGACTCTTGTCGAAGTTTCTATCCGCGGAGACTTTGATAGTGGCATTGCCATCGACATCGCATAACGAGATGCGTTTTGTTGTGCTATTATAAATCGAACGAGTAATAATCATTCAAAAGAGAGTAGGGAACTAGTAAACTACTGTGTTTGCATATTTTCTTATGCATGCTGAACATACGCATCCGCGCGAGTTTATCGATTAACATCAGTCAGTCGCTGCAGTTTGCATACGAGCATATACGGTATACCAAGGTCATGCAATCAGAGCAGTTGTTTCTTCCAATATAGTGACCTGAACTTCGTCTGCTTGTAACACAACGAGGTCGTTCCTTCAGGAAGTGTTGTCTCGTTCCTGAATGTCCAGTCTGAATGCCCAGAGTGGATAGCCACAACAATGTGGCGATCCCACGGGCAAGCAGAGAGGCTATTATTTATCAACACAGAAAGTATTTCAGCTTTAAAAAAAACAATGAAATAAATATGCTAAATAATGTGGTCCGCAAACAACAGATTCGCAATACATGTACATAACTACAACTAATAATATCAAATTGCATGCTTTGCATCACTCTTAACCATGTTACAAAAAACTGTTTTGTGCCATAATCTTGATTCATGTATGTAAATGCAAATATAATTTTATTCAGATACGAGGAACTGGAGGCACTGGATGGCAAAGCGCGCCGTGACCTAGAACGTCAGTGCGAGATTTCCATCTTAAAAGTAAGTCAATCACATTATTCTCTCCTTCCCTTTTTCTCTCTAAACTACTACCTTAACAAGGAAAGATATTATTGAAATCGTGTAGGCAGAGAGGATTTGCTGCAGACAAAATAGAGCAAGCATCACTTATTCTGTAGACTTTTTTCTTATTATATTAATATGATGTTTCATGAATACTGACAAGTACTTTTAATCTTCCCCCTTTCACAGAATGCACAAGTGGTGTGCTGTACATGTGTTGGTGCAGGGGATAGAAAACTGTTCAGCTGCCGTTTTCAAATGATTCTTGTGGATGAATGTGGGCAGGTAAGACAATAAGACACAGAAGTGCTCTATCCCCTGACATACCAATCGAAATATAAAGGCAACAGAACCAGAATGTATGATACCCATTGTGTTTCATGGAAGGGACAAGGTGATATTGATTGGAGACCACTGCCAGCTGGGACCTGTTGTAATGGATGAAGCTGCTGTCAGGCACGTTCCTGACCATGTGCATTCAATGTATTGCACTGGAATATTATTATTATTGGTTAGCCTCATATGTGTATGAAACTTCAATGTTTAGGGCTGGTCTTCGGACATCTTTGTTTGAACGTTTAGTTACACTTGGCATCAAACCAGTACAACTGACCACCCAGTATCGCATGCATCCTGCCCTGTCCAAGTTTCCGTCACAGGAATTTTATTCCAATGAACTGAAAGATGGAGTGAAATCTTTGGACCGAATGGCAGGTAAATGATTGTGGTAGTAGCCCTTTGGAACTCTTCATGTTTGTAGCTATCAGTATGCACCAAAGTACGTCTTCAAATACACACATTTACACTATTTTGTACAACTGCCCCTTGAAGCACAGATCTTGTTCCATTTTATCCATTGTGATGTATTAAAGTGCCTGTATGCAAAACATATTGCTTGCCATATAGAAATTGAAATTGAATTCAATAGTAAAGTCTACCAATTTCAAACTCTGCCTTTGCCAAATCAGATGCACGCACTAATTATATGTACATTTACATCATTTGTTTTTGTAATGTTTTTGACATCTGTATTTCATGATCTCAACAATCATTCCACTTGGTGTGCCAGTAACAAGGAAAGTTGTTTATAAATCATTTGTCACAGCTTGACAATAATTAATTCGTACCGAATTATAGTGAATATAGTATTCTGAATTATCAAATCATCATAAAACTCTCTGATACAATGTAAACCATAAGGCCAAGCTCAATCGGGAAATGAATTGAACTCAGTTGGAAAACACAGATTGGCACACTAAACGTCTACATTATATTGGTTCAAAAGTTTGAATGTATTGTTGTTAAAAACAATAAATCAGAGGATCATACAACAAAATTGTGTAAAGACTTAGTGATAACTTATTTGAACTAGTGTTGCAATTTTAGTTGGACTTTAAATGGATATTTTAATTCTGTACCATACATCAGTCAAATGGTTTAATGAATTCCATGTCAACAATTATTTTATTTTGTATCAATTTCAAGACACCCACAAAGCAAATGTTTTGATCAGTGCTTGGCTGAAAAAATAGCTTATACATGGGAAAAGTCCTTGAGTGAAGTGACAGGCTGGGTTCGGGCCAGGATGGCTTTTGCCATTTTCAGAGCAACCAATTTATGCCTACGAGTCAGCAGGAAAAAATGGAGATCAGCATTTGATGCATTGTGCGGGGTATTAATGAATTTGACAAGTAGGACCTCTACAATTACCATATTTATTATGTCCACTTACACGCCATAATTATATTTATAAATTACAATTTCATACACGACATTAAACTAAGACAAAAGGCGTCAATTAACTGAAGACCTAGCTAATATGGCCCTTGCATTGGCTCTGACTAGGACGATGCTTAGCCTTCCGCACAGAGCCGACACAGCCAAAGACTTTGGGCGAGCCGTGCGAGTAGCGATACGCGCAGCGCGTGTGTCGAATAATATTTTTCTATCTCTGCTTCTCATAGCCAGACAGTTCCCTTGGCCTGATCATAATAGGCCTACTTTCTTCTGGGACTGCACTGGGAAGGAAGAGACATTCACTGAGCAGTCATTTTTCAACAAGTGAGACACACTTTTGTGAGCATGTTGTATCATTACACGCATGTGTAATAGACACTATTTCCTCTTTTGGCAATGTGTACATCACGTGCATCAGTGATGAGGCACAGTGTGTTGGAAAAGTGATAGAAATGTTACTGGATGCAAATGTTGATGTGGAATCACAGATTGGAGTAATCACACCATACAATGAGCAGAGGAAGGCGATCAAGTGGTGGTTGCCAAAGAGCTCCAACAAAAAGGTGAACTGATGCATTGTTAAAAAAAAAAGTGGTACATTTACAAATTGAGGGTGAATGATTTTGAAAGATTGAACACATTTTTGCATGAATTCCTTTTCAATCCAGCCAGCAAATCTCATTTTCCACATCTCAGTGTATTGCATGTACTTTCATATTGAGTAATTGTTCAAAAAATGGAACTGGAGGATTTTGTGTCAGTAACTCTGACATAAGCTATATGTATCCCTTTTATACTGTCTTGCAACTAAAATGTACATATGCGAATTAAAAATAAATAATAACAAAACATGCTTATACATTTCATTCATGGATTATTGATCTAGGAACTTGAAATAGACAGCGTGGATGGTTTCCAAGGAAGGGAGAAGGATTACATCATATTTTCTTGTGTACGTTCCAATGACGCAAACAAAATGGGTTTTTTGAGTGATTGGCGTCGCTTGAATGTTGCCCTGACAAGAGCAAAACGTGGATTAATTATCATTGGAAATGCTAGTCTGCTTTCACAGGTGAGCTAGATATCTGTACTTATTATTAGACAATTTTTTTTGTTTTCAATGTCATGCAGCATTGATCCTGACCTTTGCAAATGGCTACTTATTAAGCAAACAAAATAAACGTAGAAAGTTGCGTAAATTTTACATCCTGATTACATTACACCACTATCTATTATCATTGTTACATAACAGTTGTGCGCTGTAGCATTTTGATCGGTTGTATACATGCGCGTGTGCTGTACTTGCGCTGCTGCGCATTTCTTTTGTTTCTTTGTGTTGGCCTAATAACTACTATATAGTTAGGTTGCAATATTTGATGAATAATTATTCGTCTTTATTGGAATTCAGTGATTCATTTTCAGTTACTTGGGTTTGTAAATTGGTTATTCAGTAAATACACAACGTACACGTACGCATGTACAGTATAGAGGCTCGCGCATCAGCACATTAGCACATTCGCACATCAGCAAAAATAACTAAATTCGCCTGGAAATAGTAGAAACTGTTAGTTTTCGTAAGCAAACTTTATCGATTTGCCATCTAATCACTTCACCGTTTTTAAGATATCAATGCAATTATTGACAGTGAGTCCTTAGATGGCAAGCGGCAACGTTTGCTACGAAAACCAACAGTTTCTACAATTTCCAGGCGAATTTAATTGATGTGCGAATGTGCTAATGTGCTGATGTGCAGCGAGCCGCTACTGTAGCATGAAGAATTGATCTGGCATTGCATACCACTGGCAGCTGCAGTGGAAAGCTATGTAGTGTCGGCTCCAGAACCATTGATGGTCACTTCTAGCTCAATGCCTCCAAGTCTAATGGGGGTGGGGGCTGACCTCTATGGCCGCAGTGCCAACACACGCTCTATCCTGCAGTGGCACTTAATTATTTTCCCTATCATCTCACTGTACTCTTGTTAATATCACAAGTAATGATCACCAATCATCCAATCTATCTTCTGTGTCTGGCAATGTGGTCAAATGAGTCAAGTACTAATTCAAATTACACCTCTTATGCTAGTTTCTAGTACAGGCTAAAGACCTAAAGTATAGAGTGAATTGGCTGATATTAACATAAAAGTAACGTGCATTAATTAAGGGCATTTGATCAGTGATGGTAAGACATTTTACTTGTGTTCCTATATACAGGATTACCATTGGCGTAATCTAATACAACACTACAACATGCGAGGTCTGCTGGTTTGTGAAGGCAAAACGACTGGCAGATGGCAGCGCAAGAAGTTTTGAAACAACCCGGAAACACATTTCAACAAGATCCTTAACGCGCCTCCGTACCACTACCAATTAACTTCTTGTAATTATTTTGAATTGCACAAATGTTCTATGTACCGTAAAGTACCACGAATAAGCCCCCCCCTCCGCCCCCAACAATAAAAAATGGCTCGTGTTTAAACGTGCGCATCTCTGTAACCTCGAAAGTCTCCTCAAATGTATTCAGCATTTCAGAAACAGAAATGGTACCCGTACATGATTATGTAAAAAGATACGCAGAAGCGTTCGCGATTACGAAGATACGGACGTTTAAACACGAGCCATTTTTTATTGTTGGGGGCGGAGGGGGGGGGCTTATTCGTGGTACTTTACGGTACAATAATAACAGAGATACTAATCTCTGATAATAAGTGAGCAGTCCATTTTCACCATGTCTATTGAAGCACACAAAAGGTATATAGCGTCATACATGTTGCATGTATTTCCATGTAGTTTGATTTAACCGTGGAAAAACAAGTGACCATCATTTTGCACATCTTACTTTGGGCTACAGTTTTGACTTTGTTAATTTATTTAACTTTGAGATATTAGACATGCATTTGTAGATCCAATTGCTTGATCAAATCGGTTATTTTATCTGTTCTTCAAATGGGTACCGATCTCTTCTGCGCAGATCGAACGAACGCGCGCGATGTCTAGATCTGCATTATGATTGGTTTTGTGCCTGTCCTTCAGGAGTATCACCGCTTTCAGTGTAGATCAAGTGCATGGTGCTCTTTGCTTTAATTGGCTCATAGCCCATAGCCCATTATAGCAAAGCGGCAAAGGACTCAAAGGTCTTGTATAGATACGCAGCACTAAATAGAATCTCATTTCCTAGAACCCTATATATGGAATATTATAGGTATAATGTTCCAGCTGCCAGTCCAATTCTTATTGACAGAAGGGAAGATGAAACAGCACTGAAGAGAGACTATGACGAAATGGAGGATTGCAGAGGATTGCAGGTTATGAAGCACTACAATTAACAGGCAATGGTATAAGTAGCCAAAGTGTATTTTATTTACTGTTTGGTGATGAATCAAAGGCACTATATATACATGTATGTAGAACTCAGAGTATGAACTGCACTGCATGGAAATGTTACACAGCTCACATGCAGTTATACAAGTAAAATGTCAGACGGCTACTTAGTTGCTAAAGTTGACTGGGCAATGCCTATATCATTTCTCGCTACCCATGACTCAATGGACCTGCGGACAAAGTACCAGACATACTAAGCAGGCGATCCTTTGCCATGTATGCATATGTGGACAGGGGAAAAATGCTACTCGCATACTTTGGTCACACAAGTCTGTGCCATGTAACCTGAACAAGTAAGATTGGGCCCCAAACCAATTTTTCTCTTTGTTCCAATCTCATTTTCCCCCTGAACTAGGGAGAAAAGAGAATATATGTCCAGAATTGAACAGGACAGGTTTTAATAGTTATAACTCTATACTAATAATAGTTAATAAGCTTATTGTAAGGCTGTACACTGTAAAAATAATAATAGTGTAAACAAAATTTTAAGTGCCTTTAATATTAACTAAGATCGATAACAATGATGTTAATTAACATGAACTAATAATGTGTGACACCCTGTATTCTGTTAATATTTTTAGTAGCCATGTAGTCCAAAACTATTTCAATTGCTACATTGTTGTTATGAAAAAATTCAAATCAACAAATCAAGCTTCATAACCCTCACACAATCACGAGACTTTATCTTTTAATAACTCACTAAAGAAGTTAACTAATTAAGGTATTGGAGGATCGGTTATTAATTTATTTTTATCTAATTAAGGAATGAGTGTAATTGTTATAAACAAAGTTAATGAAACTTAATAAGTCATTAAACGCAAGATGATATTTAACTTTAATAACTCAGTATTTAGATTAGTTACTTGAAAAGTAATAAAACCAAACCAGATAAATTTACCTCGGGCTAGTTATGAAAATTATTAACCGCTAACCAGAAATTGATAGTTACAGAGGGCATTGATAAATTTGTGATTTTTTTAATATTTTAATTTAGGTACTCAAACGGTTAACTTAATCTAAAGATGTTTGCACATATACTATTTACCTAATCAGAGCCATCTAAATCCAAAATATCAACTGACTTCAATATATATTCATACAGCATATGTATAGTTTGTGCGATGAATGCCGGCTCAGTGCAAGTGCCACTGTATCAGTTTTCATACTTGTAAATGAAGTAGATGTACTTTCCGCCAGAGCCTTCATTGAGGTCTTGGGTATATTTTATCCAACCAGGAGGGGCGTAAACGTCAGCGGTATCTGCTCTATCTCCTGCGATGGCATCGATCCCCTCGAGTGCTGATCGGCCATTCCGCTTTGTGTACATCAGATATATGTACTTTCCTCCCAGCTCCTTTGTTGAGGTCTTCAGAGATCAGGGTGTATTCCGCGGGTGGATCAATAGCGCTTGAAGTACTGGCCACGACAAGGATATCAGTCACTGGCTGGACGAAAAAAGGATCCGTCGAATAGCACAGATAGATATAGTTTCCTCCTGATCCTTGATTCAAGTCCTGGTTCACTCGTATGTACCGAGGTGGACACTCCTGCCCTGCGCTAGGACTGGAGATCACGTCGAGAGATGTGATTTGATCAGCATTTATACTGATCACGAAAAGAGATATGATTGCTGTAGCCAAAACCGTTGTCGCTACCATTTTTCCTCGCGGTTGATGTTACTGTCACGCCTCTACGCGACTTGGCTTATATAGAGATCGTTTTGCACAGAAAAGGGTGTGTCCAATTAGTCGCATATACGTGCGTGCCGACCACGTGCATACTAACGGCAGGCCACACTGTGGAAGACCGGCTTCCCACTCAGACCTGCACGTGAACTCGTCAATCCGGAGTACAGGTCTCATTAGTCACTTCAATGGAGACAGAACTTAGTCATTAATGTTATAGAATCGCGGGGTAAAGTGCATGCATGTGTGTATGTTTAGGCATAATGTGCTATGCATTAAAGAAGGTGGCTGTGAGGATCATGGGATCTCCCATGCAGTGACTTCATAGGTGTGATTCATAATAATAGGCATGGTAGTCGCTTGTATATACATGTAGGTGTTATGTAATCCCCATTGTAGTACTGTTGTCAAGTTCCGGATGCTCTTGTACCCTCGCAGACTACTCGGGGAGGGGGGGGGGGAGGGGGGGGGGGGCCGGCTGTGCGCATGGAAATTAAGACTATAAAAGGCGGTGTATGTGTTCAGTCTTGGTATTAGCTTTGGCATACTTTACGTAAAGTATAGGATACTATACATTCTTTACGTAAACTTTACTTGACATGTTTACGTAAACCAATAGATAAATGCAAAATTCACATGACAGAGAAGTGTATACACAATTTGGAACTCGAACTCAGCTATGTATCGTTAATCATTACATCATTATCACTATCACATTCATTTTGAGACTCGTCACTACTGTCAGACAAAGATTCTTCCATCATCATTCTGGCACAAAGTCAGCTTCCTTCTGCAATAAAGCCTCAATAGCTGCATTTCGTTCAAGTTCAAGCACTTCAGGGGTGCCGATGTACGAACAGGAGGGTTGATTCTTCCAGCTGCTGGATGGCCCAGGAAGGCATCCATTAGGCTGTGTGCTGCCATCAATCACGATAACGCTAGGCCAACAGCTAGGCCTACAGCTGTCTTTGGCTGTAGGCAGTAGTGACTTCGTTTCACTACACACATTCGCGCAGCTTCGCAGGTGGGATGCCCAACGCTCAACACTGTCAGAAGTGACGATCTTCCGACACTTTTTGCACTCGTGTTTTTTGGGGCCATGATGCAAAAACGACTCGCGGGCTACTTTCTTTTGCAGGGGCATTTTTATTGTACTTGAATGAGCAATTATCCTTATACGGTATGCATCCACTTTACGTAAAGCAAAATAAAGCGCTTAAAATTTTTACGTAAAGTTACTTTTTACGTAAAGTGTAAAGTGCCAACACTACTTGGTATCTTGTTTTGATGTGATTGTGATCTATTCGTGTTTAAGCTATACCTCGGTTGTGCTATACCTTTCGGCGAGCGTCGCGAATCCTCTACCAACTTCCGCAGCATCTCCATTTGCTCGCGCATCTGAGCCTTCTCCAATTCCGCCGCTTGTAGCTGCCTCTTCCTCTCACCTTCAAACTGAGCGTCTCGGGACTTCCTGTCCTCGATCAGCACTTTTATCAAGTCTGCTATCCATTCTTCACCGATTGTCTCACTTACAACTTTATAATTACGCCCCGACCTAGTGGTCATAACAAGCGTCATGCAGTATTACGAGATAACTTGCACTGGGTCTCGCCGAACAACTGTCGCCGATGAATCCCGACGCTGCCACCAAATGTGAAGGATCACTTAGGTCAACGTAAGGCTTGCGCTCGGAGGAAACAAGGACCCCTTCTGGACGAGCGGGTAAGAAACTCTACTCAGCTCAGTACTTGACGGGTAAGGCTCTGCGGCCATGAGAGCTGAGGATACGGGCAGCTATCGTTGCCTGAAGGACAAAGGCACCGAATAGAAGCTAGCCTCACATTCCTCAGCCTCACATTCCAGCGGTTAGATCAATAGCATGCCGATAACCGGCGCGCGCGGTATATGGCCTATATTAGCTAGATTAGCGCAAGGAGCTGTGATCGACAAAAACAAGAAGGACTGGGCGCTTTTTCCCTGCGATTTGGAGTGCCATCTACCAGATGTACGCGACGATTACATGAGCTGACTAAACCTAGGCTTTGTCTATACTATGCTATAGGATGACGAAGTAGTGCAACCAACTACAGTGATACACATGTATAAGGCAAGCACACCTGTGTACTGCTGGTGTATAGCCTCACATGGCCATGCATGTTGTCCATCACTACAGCCATGCCCTCACGCTACATATTAAAAATCACATAGAGATGGCTGCCTATCTTACTCCAGGAAGGGGTGTGGTCAAAACCAGTGGTACCCTGAAGTAGAGTAAGCACACCTGTGTACTGCTGGTGTATAGCCTCACATGGCCATGCATGTTGTCCATCACTACAGCCATGCCCTCACCTTATGTATTTAAAATCACCTCAAGATGGCTGCCTATCGTACTCCAGGAAGGGGTGTGGTCTAAACCAGTGATACTCTGAAGTAGAGTAAGCACACCTGTGTACTGCTGGTGTATAGCCTCACATGGCTATGCCCGTTGTCCATCACTACAGCCATCACCACAAGATGGCTGCCTATCTTACTCCAGGAAGAGGTGTGGTCAAAACCAGTGGTACCCTGAAGTAGAGTAAGCACACCTGTGTACTGCTGGTGTATAGCCTCACATGGCCATGCATTTTGTCCATCACTACAGCTATGCCCTCACCTTAGATTTTTTTAAAATCATCACAAGATGGCTGCCTATCGTACTCCAGGAAGGGTTGTGGTCAAAACCAGTGGTACCCTGAAGTAGAGTATGCACACCTGTGTACTGCTGGTGTATAGCCTCACATGGCCATGCATTTTGTCCATTACTACAGCCATGCCCTCACCTTATGTATTTAAAATCACCTCAAGATGGCTGCCTATCGTACTCCAGGAAGGGGTGTGGTCAAAACCAGTGGTACTCTGAAGTAGAGTAAGCACACCTGTGTACTGCTGGTGTATAGCCTCACATGGCCATGCATGTTGTCCATCACTACAGCCATGCCCTCACCTTGCGTATTAAAAATCATCACAAGATGGCTGCCTATCTTACTCCAGGAAGGGGTGTGGTCAAAACCAGTGGTACCCTGAAGTAGAGTAAGCACACCTGTGTACTGCTGGTGTATAGCCTCACATGGCCATGCATGTTGTCCATCACTACAGCCATGCCCACACCTTACATATTACAAATCACCTCAAGATGGCTGCCTATCTTACTCCAGGAAGGGGTGTGGTCAAAACCAGTTGTACCCTGAAGTAGAGTAAGCACACCTGTGTACTGCTGATGTATAGCCTCACATGACCATGCATGTTGTCCATCACTACAGCCATGCCCTCAGCTTGCGTAATAAAAATCATCACAAGATGGCTGCCTATCTTACTCCAGGAAGGGGTGTGGTCAAAACCAGTGGTACCCCGAAGTAGAGTAAGCACACCTGTGTACTGCTGGTGTATAGCCTCACATGGCCATGCATTTTGTTCATCACTACAGCCATGCCCTCACCTTACGTATTAAAAATCATCACAAGATGGCTGCCTATCTTACTCCAGGAAGGGGTGTGGTCAAAACCAGTGGTACCCCGAAGTAGAGTAAGCACACCTGTGTACTGCTGGTGTATAGTCTCACATGGCCATGCATTTTGTCCATCACTACAGCCATGCCCTCACCTTAGATTTTAAAAATCATCACAAGATGGCTGCCTATCTTACTCCAGGAAGGGGTGTGGTCAAAACCAGTGGTACCCCGAAGTAGACTAAGCACACCTGTGTACTGCTGGTGTATAGCCTCACATGGCCATGCATGTTGTCCATCACTACAGCCATCACCACAAGATGGCTGCCTATCTTACTCCAGGAAGGGGTGTGGTCAAAACCAGTGGTACCCTGAAGTAGAGTAAGCACACTTGTGTACTGCTGGTGTATAGCCTCACATGGCCATGCATGTTGTCCATCACTACAGCCATGCCCTCACCTTACGATAACAAATCAGTAATGCATTTTATTTAAAGGGATGTAATATTTTTGAGCATGATCTCACAGTGCAAAAAGTTTGTTTTGCGACACTGTATATTATAACGTATATTCGAATATAAGCAGCAATATAAGCTGTCTGCGTATTGAACATTATAAGCAAATGCGTATATTGAAATATTGTCAGTCACGTGCGGTTTCTGGTATCTTAGCAAACCTTTGAATTTCATTAATGTTACACGGTTTGGTGAACCGCGCACTATCGTAATTTGGGCTTTGACCTTCCGTAAACCAGTCCTCCGCCCCCCCCCCCCCCCCCATCCCCACTCCCCCTTTGCATCTGCTTGGTTTATAAAACATTTCTTCGCACATATAAGTGGTACAACACCAAACACAAATATTCAAACACCATAGTGCCTTAAGACAGCGGTTCCCAAGTACTAACTTAGTGTGACCTGATAAAGACGAGAATATAATAACATTTGGCGCCAATTGAAATGGCCATACTTACCTCTAGTGATGGACTTGTTGGTGCTGACTAACCAAATGCGCACAAAAGAAAAATACATTTTAGTGCCCCCAGCATACTTACCAGTTCGAATAGAAACGCTGCAGAAAAGCAAAATGAAGGTAGCAAAGCCATTGCGTACTTACCTCAGCAGAATCGACCCGCGCTTGTGATAGCCGAAACCCATAGTCCTTGAGACAGCGGTCCCCACGTACTATGTGACCTGATAAAGACGAGAACAATAACATTTGGCATCAGTTGAAATGGTCATACTTGCCACTGTGTAACTTACCTCAGCAGAATCGGCCGCTTGTAATAACCGGAGACCAACCCCAATAAAGTGCATTGCACACAAATTGTGAGTCGCTTACCGTATACTAGGCTTGCTTTCAGCAGTTTGATGAGGCTGATGTACTACATCACAAACGCATCCCCAAAATAACACATACGTGATAAGCAAAGTCACGTACCTTTTCAGGCCATGCACACTCACACAGGAACCCGCCAAAATTAGCCATCACGTGCAATGGCATACTCTAATTGGTGCACTTTTAAATTTGGTTATAAATAGTAAATAACAACGATAACAGCACTAACCTATTGACAAGTAAGACTATCACCTATTTCTTGAACTGGCAGAAATCTTCAATGTTACAACATTTACAAGCCTGCGTGAAATTGTAAAAAACAATTGAGGTTGTGCAATGGGCGGAGCGAAGTGACGTTATTTGTGTTAATTTTGAGTGTCAAAAGCAATTGTATGGGCAAGGCTTGTTGTGCAGTTGGATGCAGTAATCGTTTCATTAAAGGTTCGGGCGTTCATTTTCCTCAAGATGAAGAACGTAAGTCCCAGTGGATAGCAGCAGTGGGGCCGGCGCAAAGATTGGATTCCAAATGAGTACTCGTGGATATGTAGCGTACACTTCGTTTCGGGGGAATAGAGCAACAACCTCCTATCCCCTGATTATGTTCCTTCATTATTCGAGCACATGAAGAGCCCTTTGAAGAGGAAGCGTGTGCATGATATGAACAGATTCCACAGAACATTGGAGGTGATAAAAAGGAAGTTGGTAAAAAAAAAATTTGATGCTGCAGAGTCTTTGCTACAGCTATCGGAACCTGAGGCCAATTATTCCAATCTACACTAACAATGCCTCTCTCATACGCAACATACGGGTCTTCAAGCGCACCAACCAGCTCCAATTTTACCTTGTAACGCTGTTTGGCAGGGTCATGAAGCTAATAGTAATACTCAGAGTATTTGGCCGTACTTTCTAGCTGCATTTAATCACACGAAATGGCTCAAACGGTTAGTCAGGAACCTCCAATCACTCTATTACGGATAGACACGTGTGTGCTTTTGACACTCAAAATGGCGCTTAGCAAAGGTTGCTATTTATTGATGACGATTTATGACGCTATTGCACAACCTCTATACCATACTTTCCATATCATTATGTACTGTATATCCATTTCAAATTGAACAATAATGGTAAGAATAAAAATGGTACACATTAACATTTCAAAATTAGTAATGACACACACTTGCACGTACATGTCCACACGCTCGCGGACACACATGTCCACGCACACGCATAAACACACAGCACACAGACGGACACATGCACAGTCGCACGTACACACATGACAGATCGATGTCCACACACACGCATACAGACAGATGTCCACACACACGTATACACAGACAGATGTCCACATACACGCATATGCACAGACACACACACACAGATGTCCCACACAGACAGATGTCCACACACACATATACACACAGGCAGATGTCCATCAGTATCGAATTCCGACTTCGGCATTGAGCGTGTCAAGTTCGGTTTGTACTGACTGTCGCATGCTAAGTACTAAAGGCAAGCGCCAGCTCCTTAGTAATTAGATGCTTATGAACGCTTATACAGGAATTGATAACTCGCAGACAAATATACACACAGAATATGTGAAACTTGAATATACACGGTGGTATGATATAAATATACTTACGGGGGTATATTTTGTACACTTAATTGTGCCTATATAAACAGTGACGTATTTAACACTTGCGGATTCTTGAATAAACGCCGTCTTATATTTCAATATAGTACTCAGGCGTATATTTTGGCGTATTCTCAAATATAACCAAAAATATACCGTATCGTATATCTAACTTTTTGCACTGTGATCTCATGCTTTTTCCAGTACACAAGCCAAAACTTTGGAAGTTAGTGGTTAGTTGTCACACATTTAAAATGTTTTTATCATATTATACAGGTTGTTTATCCGAAATTAAAATTCATACTCTGCATTGACTCTTTGCACTTCTCCAATGTAGATGAAGTGAACTGGATATGGTTAGATATTCTAATATTATGTACTTATATGTTGTGCATGGATACACCATTAACATATATCTTCTAGGATGTATCTGTGTAGCGAAAGCTACAGTCAATCAAGTCAACAAATTTCATCTTGTGATTGGAAATATCATAATTCAGTAAATGTGTACATACAATTTAACACTACTCCTAAAATTGATTACTGCCTTTGCTAGAAGGATGCCCCAACTCAGAAGAATACAAATTATTGTGGAGCATTTGTGTGTTTTGTAAGTGCATATATATGAATCACTTTTGGTTTAAACATGCATATACCACCTAGGCAGCACGGCAACTGGTGGAAGGGTTACCTTAATAGTCTTCATACACAGGTAAAGTTTCATGCTATGATAACAGTATCAGATATGTAATTCTGTATCAAAGGAATCAGTAACCAAGTTTAGGTTACAAATGGTATATGAACTGTCTAAAGGTAGTCTATATCCTTTGCAAGGTGGTGCAGATGAGAAGGTATATGCTGCCATGATTCACTTAATATTATGTATATCAGACATGGTAATGTATCAGTCCAGCAACAGTACGGACAGCTGCCAAAATGCAGATGGATGCACATCTGATGTCAGACAACATAACCAACATTCTGCATGTAGTAATGAGTCCAAGAACAATGATCACAGTGATAGTGATATCAGTAGCAGTAGTAGTAGATCTGAAACCAGCAGCCCAACCAATGATGTACAAAACCAGACTGAATCACAATTTCTAATTCCAGAATAAGAATCAACCAGATCCAGATGACATATGTGGCCTACAATGGGGGAAAGACCATTACATTCGACATTTTCCTTCTCTTAGTAGATGCTTGTACACATGAGTTAAGGCATGATCAATTTATATGTTAAGTTTCAACATTGGTCCAACAATTGATTTTAGAGATAATCAGTGTCCTTTTTCAAGAGAATTTATAAGAAGAGAAGTTTAAGCTATGGAAGTAATAAGCATTTCATGATTTGGTAGTTTAGGTCATACCCTGTGAATGCATTTCAGCCCATGATAAGGAATATTTTAAAAGGAAAGCAGTTAACTGACAATCACCAGAAAATCAAAATTGTGGAAAGAATTAATAAGATGGATTGTGGCTGGCCTTCACTGCTATGATATGGTACCTCAACCCATTTTTATATCTATAGGCATTTAAACATTATATCCATCTATACTACAGGTTTTACAGATATTTCGTTACCTACAAGAGCTGGAAAGTGATGTTAAATCAACATCCATTATATGCACTACACGTATAAATAAATTTATCATTTGGCCTGAGTTAAATAAATTCTAGTTGTTCTACATGTATTTCCCCTAAATAACCACACCATCATGCAGATTATCACTACTCGCATGATGAAGAAATACGCAGTGGATCATCAGCAAGCTGTTGAATGTTTATTCGAACACAAGTTACCCCATTAACTGTATATTATATACCATCTGTGCTGCTGTCCTATATCACAAGAACTGCTCCATTTTCACTATGCAAATCCAAACGTTTGTTAGTCACATTTTGTGTATATTTACCCACTTCACCAAACAACTATACAATTGCATTACAGTTCCAAGAAATAACAATTCAATCACTTCATTGTTACAATCCATGCCATGTAAAACAGCCATTATAGCTACACGGTAAACAACATACCGTTGGTAATATGACTAGTCAGTAGATCAGTTCAGACATGCACTACCTCATGGCTTCATAAATATAGGAGCATTACAGTCCAGTTACAGATGATGTGCATGGCCATGCGAGGCTATACACCAGCAGTACACAGGTGTGCTTACTCTACTTCAGGGTACTACTGGTTTTGACCACACCCCTTCCTGACATAAGATAATCAGCCATCTTGTGGTGATTTTTAATACGTAAGGTGAGGGCATGGCTGTAGTGATGAACAACATGCATAGCCATGTGAGGCTATACACCAGCAGTACACAGGTATGCTTACTCTACTTCAGGGTACAACTGGTTTTGACCACACCCCTTCCTGGAGTAAGATAGGCAGCCATCTTGTGGTGATTTTTAATATGTAAGGTGGGGGCATGGCTGTAGTGATGGACAACATGCATAGCCATGTGAGGCTATACACCAGCAGTACACAGGTGTGCTTACTCTACTTCAGGGTACCACTGGTTTTGACCACACCCCTTCCTGGAGTAGGATAGGCAGCCATCTTGTGGTGATTTTTAATATGTAAGGTGTGGGCATGGCTGTAGTGATGGACAACATGCATGGCCATGTGAGGCTATACACCAGCAGTACACAGGTGTGCTTACTCTACTTCAAGGTACCACTGGTTTTGACCACACCCCTTTCTGACATAAGATAGTCAGCCATCTTGTGATGATTTTTAAAATCTAAGGTGAGGGCATGGCTGTAGTGATGGACAACATGCATAGCCATGTGAGGCTATACACCAGCAGTACACAGGTGTGCTTACTCTACTTCAGGGTACCACTGGTTTTGACCACACCCCTTCCTGGAGTAGGATAGGCAGCCATCTTGTGGTGATTTTTAATACGTAAGGTGAGGGCATGGCTGTAGAGATAGACAACTTGCATACTGTGTAGCCATGTGAGGCTTTAAACCAGTAGTACACAAGTGTACTTACTCTACTTCAAGGTTCCACTGGTTTTAACCATACCCCTTCCTGGAGTGAGATAGTCAGCCATCTTGTGGTGATTTATGTAAGACATGAAGGTTGAAAATGACTGATATACAAATTGCAATTCTGAGGTATACATCAGCATAAACTCTCGATGACTCGCTATGTCTTGAATATGTTACTTTTTAAAAAAGATGTCCCTGTTGATTGTTATAGAACATCAATTTTATTCATAACTAGATTATGGCCGGTCATTATCAAAATAACGATCTAACCGCTGGAATGTGAGGCTGAGGAATGTGAGGCTAGCTTCTATTCGGTGCCATCCTACGCCGTTACGGCATCTCCGAAGAAACGTATCGGCAGAGGCAGTGAAAAAGGAGGAAGAAAACTGAGTTGACAGTGAGATTGAATGATCTCTTGCAGAAATAGAAGACATTCGACATATCGAGAAATTGGCGATCAAAAGGATTACGCGGTATTCGGTCATTGCGTAATTTAATGTCCATAGAAAATGTATGGACGCATTCAGAAAACCTGCAGCTAACTGCAGAAAAAACAACAAATATTTACTAGCAGCTCTCGGATTTGCAATGTGGGGACTAGTAGACATATTTTGTGTAGTTTTTCGCAACTTCAGTACCTATATCCGCACTTCCACATTAATTATGCAAGGTTTCCAATGTCCATTCATTTTTTCTCATTTCCTTATTCATGCAGTCATCAATAGTTTCCAAACCAAATGATACCTGCTCACGGATTACATGAAAGTACAATGCACTTATGTATCATTTTTTCAGAGCTTAAGGCCTTCAAATCGCACTTCCCTTGAATGGTTAGTGATACACCCCATATTCAATGTCGATCATCACGTGCCACCCTATAGCCGTGCCCAGACCTCGTTTTTTTCTTTATTATGTTGTATTAATGACAAAATATGTACTGACTTAGCATGACCCATTGTAAGAGTGGGCACTAATTGGGATTGTATGTTGCAAAGACGGAGGCGGCGATTACACAGAGGAGTTTGCCACTCATAGAATCGATGCCTGGGCATGACAACCAACCAGTCTTCTTACGCAAGCATCTTGCAAGTCTCAGAGTCCTAGGTTAGCATGAATGTGACACGTACATAATTGCAAAATAGCAGTCATACACACTGGCGGTACGATGGATCTTTCCCATTGAAAACGAATGCCTTATTAAAGATTCCACACTTTTAACATTGCGCAACAGTTAGTCCGACTTTAAGTTGAGGTGCATGAGATTTGTGTCAACTATTATATTTGAAAACTACCATGCTTTCTCTGCCCCATATGTGTATGTACATGCATGTACATGTATGTGGGACAGTTTCCACGAAAACGGCCCATCACATATATATAATACATGAATGTTATAAAAATTCTTTGCGTTTGAATCATAACTTCCGAATGATTACCGCTATCGACTTCCTATTTCAACACTTCATACCACCATTTCTCAATGGTTAAATACATTTTGGGGCCTTGCACTTGCTCTGTGCAAGTATTGCAACGTCCAATACCCCACCGGGTTCAAATCTACCATAACTTTCGGTAGGAGTAATCAAATCGCTTCAAATTCGGTTTGTAAATAGAGAGCTCCTACGGTGGCCCTGGAGGTCGCGCGACCAAACATTGTACGACAAGCGGTTTTTTGATTGAACAATATAGCGACGGTCCGATTCCGTGTTCGAGCAATGGAGCAGCGGTCCGATTCTGCGATCGATCCCATTCCGCGATCAAACGATCATCCACTTCCGCTACCGCGCTAACTAGCATTGATCTATTTTTGGGATCAAACAACTGTCTATATTTGGGATCGAACAACGGTCTATTATTGAGATCGAACAGCGGACCGTTTCTCCGACCGACCAGCCAAACGTACCTTGCATGACGTCACGTAATTTTATACTATTCGATATACAATAGTAGGGTAGCGTCAGGTATATTCGCCAGGGGGGAGTAGTCGCCACCCCCACTTTTAATAGCGCATAAAAACAAGAATAATAAGTTTGGATCTTTCTATATGAGTTTAAAACAACCCTAATAGGCTCCTTTGTTAGTACCATACACAGTTTTACGCAAGTAACGTTGCTCTGTAGAATAAACAGGGGGGTGGCGAACACTCCTGACGTTATCGCAGGTGGCGATCACTACCTACGCTACCCTACTTGAGGCGAGCAGTATGGTTCACAGAGACGACCCAATAGTCGACCGTAAGTTAGCATATCACTATCAGGTAACGATGCATATACATGCACATGCACGGCTAATAGTGCGATACTGGAGGCAGCAGAAGACAATCCTGGTAATACTCGGCTAATGCACTACGTGGTTGTTGGGTTAGTGTGTATGCTGGCTACACTGGCGCAGTAGCAGTAAACTAACGGCATCGCTATACCTTCAGGCTAACATGGCTCATAAAAAGGCTCGCTGCGCTGGGACTTAAACGGCGCAACGTTGTGGAAACACGCCTTACACTTGTACATCTAGCCATTAAGGTCAGTACTTTTTGCCGGGCTATGCAAATACAGAGTGGCGTGACGTCTCCACGTGGGGGGCATAG
The DNA here is from genome assembly GCA_013339895.1 of Ephydatia muelleri. Taxonomy (NCBI): domain Eukaryota; kingdom Metazoa; phylum Porifera; class Demospongiae; order Spongillida; family Spongillidae; genus Ephydatia; species Ephydatia muelleri. Next base: position 6,108,621 of record JABACO010000007.1, read on the forward strand.
AATGAACTTCAAACGTCCAACTGCTACCTCGGATACCGGGCAATGTGGAGATTGCTACAATTGAAGTACCGGTACACCATTAAAAGGTAGCCTCATCTTTGGGTGAGGTACACGTGATCCTCCTTGACATACATCACTCATCTAGATCCACTGTGATGATGCTACTGGCAGTAATGGATCCTATTGCTTCACGACTACGTGACTATCGGAGTATGCACAGATCCAGTTGAGGACGATTGTCGGTGACGCGGGGACCTCTCGTTGCTGGCTGATGCAGACGAATGAGTCTGAGACAATGATCGTTCGACCCGCGCAGAGCCCGCAAGTGTCTTTTTGAGGGCTGCACGCAATTGGTCCTGGAACACAGTATCATTAACTAGAGAATCCTCCTTCGACATCTTGCATGCAGTGCGGAAACAATTTGAATTTAATTATTATAAAATCATTTTTAGATTACAATTACAATCTCATACTAGTATACATATTTTACATAACTGTTACATCATGTTGTTAAATGTCTCCACCCAGCGCATCATATGTTACAGAGAACCAGGTGTGTTGTTCCTCCTAGCCATTTGCCTCATCATCATGATAATGAGAGTGTGAAGGACACAGCATACGATAGTTGCCATGAAAAGTTTATTTCTTTTTGTCCAGCGGGATGCTCCGGATGAAGTGTTCGATTTGCTGCGCCCAACAGGACACGAACCACTGCTTAAGACTGACATATCAATAAATTAAGGACCTCCTCAGTTGAGGACGGATTTTGGTTTTACCATGCAAGCACACAAAACACACCAGTTCAAATGCTCATACCACACAAACACTGCAATACAGCCACACACATACACACACGTACAGACACATACATACACATACACACACATGCACACACATGTGCACACACATGTGCACACACATACACAACACACACGTATACACATGGTAGCACACACAATGAACACACACACAATGCACACATGCACACACATGCAGACATGCACACATGCACACACATGCAGACATACACACATGCACACACATGCAGACATGCACACATGCACACACATGCACACACATGCAGACATACACACATGCACACACATGCACACACAAGCACACACACATGCACACACATGCACACATGTGCATGACAGACACATGCTAACACACACTTACACATATGAACACATACACACACATGCACACACAATGCACACATGTACACATGCATACGCAGGCTCGTAGGCTAAAAGTCTGGCAGGGAGGGGGGGGGTCGATTAATAGGACTGCAGGATTGTTGGGGTAGGGGGGAGGGGGGGCCTCACATTTAGCCAAATATGAAAGAGGGGGGGGGGGGGGGGGACCTCACAATCAGGCATCAAACAAGGGGGATTGACCAACCCCCTGGCTACAGGCCTGCATACACACATGGCACACATGCACATACACACATACACACGAATTCACACACACAATGCACACATATTAACACACATGCACATGTGTGTATGTGTATAATTCATGTGTGTATGTGTATGCATACATGTACACACACATTCACACATACACAGAAATACTGTTGGACAGCAAATACACTCTGAGAGAAGTGCACTTTTTGCAATTGGAACTACTCAAAAGTTCTGTATAGCTTTCCTCTCATTTGGACAACTCTATATCTTAGACATCCTGAATACCTACAGTGTACCCTAGCTATTTGTGTCCTTTCTTGTCATCGTGAGACATGTTGATTATCCACAATTGTAACAAATATACATGTAAGTTCATGCTAAAAATATATTTCGTTGCGCATGCGTGACCTTTAGAAACACGTTCTGTTATTTATAAACAGGTAAGTTCGGTGTTACACGACTTTTTGGTAAGCTATTTGTTTCCTTCCAGCGTTGAGCGATGCATTTGAGTAAGATGAGTTGAGTGCTTTGAAGAGAGTTCATCGAGAACAGCAGTTCGCGATCGGACCGGAATGCCTGTTTATACGCTCTAGCTAAGGAAAATTCGGCTACTACTGTGTGCTGCGCTACCCACTATAATGAGCCACTGCTTAAGGCAGGTAAGTACCTTGTCGCGAACGCCCTTACAAAGGTCATATGACACGCTGGCTCTAACAGGCCTTCGAGGTAAGCGTAACAATCGGTACGATTGACGTTGTTATTGCCACCGATCTGCTTAGCGAACATGACCGTCATCGGACTGATGGCTGCATCCAAGATTCAATTAAAAAGGTTAGACATGTCTCATATTGGAACCTGACTGTTATGTATATGCATGTGTTTCCTTCATTTGTTAGTGTCCGAAGCATGCAGAGAAACACTCCAGGACTACTCGATCGTCGTATAGGCCCTAAAGACATGTTTATAGTTTTGTTGTACATGTATGCTTGTATTTGTTGTCAACTTTTTATTAAAATCATCAACTGTTGTTGCATAGTTTATTAAGATCAATTTATGTAGTATCGTAAGATTACGGTGCATGCACGAACTATTGATGCCTTTGTCAACACCCTATAGAGTGTACTGGCTACACTTCAGGGGTGTTGGCTGTAACACTCCTGAGCGGTTACCACTACACTCCATGGGGTGTTATTCCTAAACAGGCACTGTGCAAAAAACTGGATATACGCTATCGGATATTTTGCGTATATTTCGATTTTACGCATCAAGAATCCCACTTGCGGAATGAACCAGTTTCGCACTGTGCATATTTCGAGTATCCTCAACCGCATCACGTGCGCTTAGAAGGATTCACAAAACAATGTCTCCGTATACCACTTTGTGACACTTTGCACCGTATACGGTGCTGGGTACGCACTCCGATTCTGTTCATGGTATACTAGTTGGATTCTTAATTTACTACAATCAAAAACATACACGTACAACAATCAATATTCAACGTTCAAACTCTGTAGCTATCGAGGAAAGACTCCACTGCTGGCACTTCAACTCGCTGCACGAGTTGCTCAGCAATCCATTGCAACGCGACAACGGGAGAGTTGCGCGTCGTGCTGGCCAGCGCTTCAAACTGCTTCCCCTCAGAACAGCTATAGCAAAAAAAAAAGGTCATCCGTAAAAATTAAAATGCACTCACTAGCCTACGCAGTTAGCGGGATTTCTTGCGCTTGACACCACCTTGATCTCTCAGACTCTTAGCTGAGAGTATAGAAAAAGGGGTAAAGAAAGCCTAGCGAAGCGTTTACCTTTTTACGCTCCAACTCCACTCTTTTATTTACATATAAGAAAAGACACAGATTAGCAGCAATTGTGAATGAAAACACAATCTCTTACCCGCGCCGTATCCGATTTTGCTGACCTTTTCATGACGTCTCTAATCATGACTCGAGGGGGGGGGAAAAACAAGAGAGACTTACTTGTGCGAACTAAAAGCCGTTCTGGAAGCCATGGTAACGGCGCGGTCACAAAGAAGTACGCTGCAGTGAAAGATCCTGGTGTGTGTGTGTGTGTGTGTGTGTGTGTGTGTGTGTATGTGCGTGCGTGTGTGTGTGCGTGCATGTGTGTGAAATTTACAACAAGTTGCATGGGGCTGTGCTACGGAAAACTTGGTAGGGAAAAACGACACAAACTAGCTACGACCTCGAGATAAGATTGAAGTCAACAACATACACTCAGCAATGAGAATCTGTTGGATGAAACACAATCGTTGCATTTTGCAATTGCAACCAACTAACCATAGACAGTTCCTTTCTTTCCTTACACGAGAGCATTAATTGGAGATCTATATGTAGCTAGCTGGTACACTTGAAAAGTTTGTTGACCGTAACACTCTCATTGCAATGACTATTAATCATTTGATGTATGCCTAGCGATCTATAGGAAGTAATGACGATCCATTGACAGAATGCTGGTGATGTTATGTTAAGCATTACTCCTCCAATCGATATGTCATTGCAAAAAGCAAAATGATAGTGTACAAAAAAAGTCAATGTTTGTGGTGAAAACAAATGCTTCTTTGCAAAAGAATCCACGGCAACGACAGAACAGGGGTTATAGACTTCCATGGAGATTCCCAGTGTGTGATGAGAGTGTTGCTCAAGGTCACGTGAATCCAATGACCCCTATGAGGTGAAAAGGTGTCACTGCATGAAAAGCTTAAGGCACATCTTGTCCCCAAGTTATGGTGGTGAACGGGACAAGTGTGCTACAAATTGAATTGTACAACTCACCTGTCAAGTGCCATGCACGCCCTCCAAGGTCACGTGAATTCAACGACCCCTTTGAGGAGAAAAGGTGTCACTACATGTACATGAAAAGCTTAAGGAACATCTTGTCCTCAAGTTATGGTGGTGAACGGGGCAAGTGTGCTACAAATTGAATTGCACAACTCACCTGTCAAGTGCCACGCCCTCCAAGGTCACGTGAATCCAATGACCCCTTTGAGGAGAAAAGGTGTCTCTACATGAAAAGCTTAAGGAACATCTTGTCCTCAAGTTATGGTGGTGAACGGAACAAGTGTGCTACAAATTGAATGTACAACTCACCTTTCAAGTGCCACGCCCACCAAGGTCACGTGAATCCAATGACCCCTTTGAGGGGAAAAGGTGTCACTACATGAAAAGCTTAAGGAACATCTTGTCCTCAGGTTATGGTGGTGAACGGGGCAAGTGTGCTACAAATTGAATTGTACAACTCACCTGTCAAGTGCCACGCCCCCCAAGGTCACGTGAATCCAATGACCCCTTTGAGGTGAAAAGGTGTCACTGCATGAAAAGCTTAAGGAACATCTTGTCCTCAAGTTATGATGGTGAATGGGGCAAGTGTGCTACAAATTGAATTGTACGACTGACCTGTCAAGTGCCACGCCCTCCAAGGTCACGTGAATTCAATGACCCCTTTGAGGTGAAAAGGTGTCACTGCATGAAAAGCTTAAGGAACATCTTGTCCTCAAGTTATGGTGGTGAACGGGGCAAGTGTGCTACAAATTGAATTGTACGACTGACCTGTCAAGTGCCACGCCCTCCAAGGTCACGTGAATCCAATGACCCCTTTGAGGTGAAAAGGTGTCACTGCATGAAAAGCTTAAGGAACATATTGTCCTCAAGTTATGGTGGTGAACGGGGCAAGTGTGCTACAAATTGAATTGTACGACTGACCTGTCAAGTGCCACGCCCTCCAAGGTCACGTGAATCCAATGACCCCTTTGAGGTGAAAAGGTGTCACTGCATGAAAAGCTTAAGGAACATCTTGTCCTCAAGTTATGGTGGTGAACGGGGCAAGTGTGCTACAAATTGAATTGTACGACTGACCTGTCAAGTGCCACGCCCTCCAAGGTCACGTGAATCCAATGACCCCTTTGAGGAGAAAAGGTGTCACTACATGAAAAGCTTAAGGAACATCTTGTCCTCAAATTATGTGGTGAACGGGGCAAGTGTGCTACAAATTGAATTATACACCTGTCAAGTGCCACGCCCTCCAAGGTCACGTGAATCCAATGACTCTTATGAAGTGAAAAGGTGTCACGTCATTGCATGAAAAGCTTAAGGAACATCTTGTCCTCAAGTTATGGTGGTGAACGGGGCAAGTGTGCTACAAATTGAATTGTACGACTGATCTGTCAAGTGCCATGTCCTCCAAGGTCACGTGAATCCAATGACCCCTTTGAGGAGAAAAGGTGTCACTACATGAAAAGCTTAAGGAACATCTTGTCCTCAAGTTATGTGGTGAACGGGGCAAGTGTGCTACAAATTGAATTTATGCACCTGTCAAGTGCCACGCCCTCCAAGGTCACGTGAATCCAATGACTCTTATGAAGTGAAAAGGTGTCACGTCATTGCATGAAAAGCTTAAGGACCATCAGGTCCTCAAACAGGGCAAGTGTGCTATAAATTGAATTGTACTACTCACCTGTCAAGTGCCACCACGTGAGTCTTATGACTCGAGGTGTACTGCATGGAAAGTCCAAGGAACATCTTGTCTGCAACCTGCTTTGATGCATGGCATGACAGGCTGTAAATTCAACATGCTTGTTCAACTCCAGTGTTGTACACTACAGTTCACCACCAGACTGGGCCATATGGTCCTGGACCAATACTCGTTAACATAAGCTCCCTGGCGTGGGTTAAAAAATGTGAATCGAACATGGCCTCCTATATTATAAACCTAACTGCACGTGTTAACACATAACTTTGGCGTAGGGCCTACAGACCACTAGGTCCTTGTCCAAAGTTTCTATCATTTGGTAAGCTATTATGACATTAAAATACTGCCAACGCTTGAAGTTCAACATGTGAACGTTGAGTCCGTTTATATTACATAGCATTGAGTCTTATGATCTACGCTCAATCTCACCTTTGCATGAGACATTCCAGCAGGCCATTTGAATTCACGCGCGCCTGAAATAATATAACGATAAATATAACGATTATACTCACGTGCATGAGTTGCATAAATTCATTGTTGGACCGTGTTATGAATATGCGCTATGAATAATTGTAGCCCGTGGATTCATGAAATATACCAGGGGATATTTGAAATATGCACTGACCTTGGTATATTGGTGGTAAACGCAAAATATGCGCAAAAATATACAGTAGCGTATACTAGGTTTTTTGCACAGTGAGGCGTATACGAACACCCCTAAGTGTGTTGTGGCAACACCCTTTTTTTAACAGTGTGGGCACTGGACTGAATTCTCTTTAAGTATGGCCCATACTTGCCCCATGCATATGCATGCATGGTACAGAGTATGTACCTACAACTCTTGTGCTTCTCTGCCAGTCCGTTTAAACTAGTGTACACTATTTAAGGTAGTGACCAACCACACACTAACTTGACGTTCAACACAAACTCTTAAATGTTCTATATGTCATATCAAACTATTTTTTTTTCTTCGTATATAAGATACCACTGCCAGAGGAACACATACCCACCCTAGCTCTTGACACTTTGGGTCATTGTTGTAAATCATTATATAAGGTAATACTAAAAAATTGCATAAGTCGAAATGGAGTTAGTGTTGCTAACGCTGTCTGCCTCTTCTTATTTGCAGGTACATGTACAAAACCTTCCAAGTGAAGTATCATAGACACCTATCTCTGAGTTTTGAAGCAGGGAGTGCAGAAGCTTCCTACCTTCTGGCTTACCTACGTGTCTTGTCCGTTCTCACTAGTCTGGCACCATCACTGTACTCAGTGTACTGGTGCTTTGTTGTGATTGTATAACTCACCTGTATACGACGTCGTGTATAAAGACGTTAAAAAAAACATTATAGCTTTACCCCTACTTCTAACTGAACACTTCCTGTAATACCAGCTGTCTGCCGGCTGAAAAATTCTGCATAGATTTCTTAACTTCCTAGAAGGTCTGTATACAGCTAGTGCATGCATATAGCTTGCCTATTTTTTAATAACGCTCAAAATTAGGCGGAAGCTCCTGGCTCCTCCAAATAACCTGCCTGTTATTATTTATAACACTCATCCACAAGTCTTCTTATGCAAATACTGCTCATCTGCATCAAATATAGTGCAGAGCTAAAAGTGAACTGTGCACACAGTAGTGTGCACGTAAATCCTGCATGGCCATGACCCAACCGAATACATCTGGTTGTATAATTATATAACAACCCCATGTTTCCCATGAATTCAGCCCCAAGCACTCCTTGTCATGATGAAATATCACTAGAACATTCGCTGTCACCCGTCCCACCACATCCAAACTGAGGAACACCATTCACTATAGCACCATGCAATAATCAAAAAACCAGACTGAACGTTCAATTCCTTGTTGCATCTCTTTGAACAAAACTGTATATCAAAGAACTGAAACAGCTAGCTGGTCCCGAATCCAACAAAAACTTGACCGCAGTCCCTCAATTTATACCAGACTATTGATATTATTATATGGGGCTTGTGGGGTTATAATTTTATCACCATAAGAATTGCACATTGTACTAAACAACACATGCATCTTCGCGACGGTACTACGTTTTCCTTTCAAATTTCGTACACTTGTTCCCACACCATTTCTCTGTGTGAAAATCGATTTTTGTGATCTAGACATTTTCCGTGCCGTGGATACAACAATAGTTAACCCCGCGGGTTAGAATTCCCACGTACGAGTGTTGAAAACGCGTCAAATTCGGGTTGCACATAGAGGAGTCCTGTAGCTATTGATTTGTTCTGTTCGTTAAATTCTATATCATCCGTTACGGAGATACAGTTGAACAAACTACGGACACGTTTTCCCGCTTGATTCGCGCCAATGATTTTGGCAATTAAATCGCGTCCCGCTCAGTGAACGGGAAGGCGGTGATTATATCATTGGCGCGAATCAAGCGGGAAAATGTGCCTGTAGTTTGCTCAACTGTATCTCTGTAACGGATGATTCAGAAACTAACGAACAGAACAAAACAATAGCTACAGGACTCCTCTATGCACATCCGAATTTGACACGTTTTCAACACTCGTACGTGGAGAAATGTGGATTTCTAACCCGCAGGGTTAACGATTGTTGTATCCACGGCACGGAAAAAGTCTAGATCACAAAAATCGATTTTCACACACAGAAATGGTGTGAGAACAAGTGTAAGAATTTTGAAAGGAAAAGGTAATACCGTCGCGAAGATGTGTTGTTTAGTACAACGTGCAATTTTTATAGTGATAAAATTATAACCCCAGAAGCCCGATTTTGCTGGACACTGTCCCATATATTACCTATAGCTCTTAGTAATTTGGCATGTATATATTTCCCCACCAGTCCTTGTCTATACAGAGTATTGTAATTATGCCTCGTTGTAATGGATAAGTGTCATAGTGAAATTTTGTAGCATCATTGTCGTTCCACGAAATATTTTGCAGTGCTGATTTGAAGATAAAAGTAGAGAAAGTCTAGCAATGACGTTTATTTAAATGCCCCATCAGTCTGAGTTTGTGCGATCAGCATGTTTGCTTGCGGATTCTCAATATCATAAAAACATTCTCTGAGGATTTATTAATGCAATGATGGAGTAAAAATAGTGATTACCTGCATTACATTTATATTGCTAAATATAGGGATATTGTATCTGTACGTATCCTACGTACCGCTAACTTTTTATAAGAGAATGTTCTTACTAATAGTGGCTATAAACATGTATACATACAAGAACAATTGCAATACATAGATCTATCTAATAAATGAATCTACTCTATACCTTCGAACCGTCATAAATATCTGCTGCAGCAAGGGAAGCAAGAGCTGTAATCAGAAAGAGGGAGTCTGCTGTCCATATTATAATCTCATATCCAGACCCAAATGTGTAGGATGGAGCTCATTCATGCCGTAGTCTCGTACCCAGACCCAGATTTTCACAGCAGCGGGTGGATCACATCTCTACGTAAAAAGTGGGCCCAACAAAAATAGGGACAGAATTTATGGCCGGGAACGCCGTTTGTTGCACCTGCACTAGGTCGATGTCTTATCTCAATAACATGTGAATTTACTTACTCGTCAGCCTGTGGCTAGCGTTGAGAAAGCTTTGGCTAGCGTTTGTGAATAGGGTTACTTTAGCTTTCGGTTTCTTTCGCTAGAGTTGGGGTTTCTATGGCTAGCGTTGGGCAAATCTTTGGCTAGCGTTAGGAATTTGTGTGCTAGCGTTATGTTATGCATTCCTCGAACCCTTGGCTAGCAGAACTGTTAGAGAATGAATTGCAGCATTTAAGATGCCCGATCCTTTTCCATTGTGGGCGTATAAACAAATAAACGTCATATGTGGGCGTATAAACAGAAAAAGTTGTTCTGAATGTGTGCTCACTCTTAATTAACTTCCCGATTGCACAACAATTTTTGTATCAAATGTTTTGTTTTGGACGCGTACGTACACTGACGTAACGTTGATTCGTTTATGACGCCATTTGTTTATACGCCCACAATGGAAAATACGGTGGCCCGGTTGGTCGCGCTCTGAGACACTTGCGCGACGCACTAATTGAAGTTTGCACAGCGCACTTTTTGAGGTTTGCACTTGCACCACGCACTAATCGAGGTTTGCACCACGCACTAATCGAGGTTTGCACAGCGCACTAATCGAGGTTTGCACCACGCACTAATCGAGGTTTGCACCACGCACTAATCGAGGTTTGCACCACGCACTAATCGAGGTTTGCACCACGCACTAATCGAGGTTTGCACCACGCACTAATCGAGGTTTGCACCACGCACTAATCGAGGTTTGCACAGCGCACTACTTCAGATTTGCACAGCGCACTACTATGGGATGTCTGATTTGTTGGTTACGTCAGCGTATATTTTTTTATTAAAGCGCGGTCCAAATCCTTTCTTGTTCTTAATGATGCACCGCAACGATCCGGAGATTGAGAGTAAGGCAAAGCTGATGACGCGGGCTTGTTGTAATACGTACGAATAATCTGTACGCATACATACATATACAGGACTCATCGTGTGGTATTGGAGGCAACACAAGACCGTTGCCGTGATATTAGCTTATTTATTATAGCTGTGAATCAACACGGACGTGTATCATTTTATATTATGTGACGCAGTCGTATGTCAGATTTACGGAGCACACAGGAAAAGGGTCTATTGGCTACAACCGGATCACTAAAGGCAGAGATAATAAGTAAATCATCAGACATCGAAGTAACAAAACCGCAATAGCTCCCAAGCGTGCATATGTTCTCTTCTCCACTGTCACCAGCATGATATCGATTTGGTTTCCCCTTACAACCAACTTAGGGGTGATGTTGTTGGTTTTGATAGTATGAGCGAGTTGAAAGAGCCACAGCCTGACCATCGCCTCCCAGCCTGTCGGAAGCCCTTTGGTTGCCACCCTGACCCTCAAGTTCAATCATGTGTTACACACGAATAATTACAATACAATGACATCAAAAACACACACAATACAGATCTGAATTTATAAGCAAGTTCCCCAAAAATTCCAGAACACTCAATGGCTACAGGTGTCTAGAAACAAGGTACTCATAGGGAATGGATTATCCCAGGCACAACAAGCTGACTGCTACATGTACCTAAATGGAAGATAAAGGATGCTGCAGGGATTATAACATACACACAGTCTTTCACATAATGCCAATGAGATGTACCCGGTCTGGTGTTTATCCACCCTTCTGCATCTGTTGCAAACAAAACCACCTCTGTGTGTGTGTGTGTGTGTGTGTGTGGTCAGGGTAGAAGCCCGAAGGGTGCCGCCTGCCATTGATGTATGACATGAAAATCAGTGTACAAGGTACAATCAATGCACAAGCGGAGTGGTGGGTGGGTCAGCAATATTCAGGTCGTCAATATCCGAAGGGTGCCGCCTGCCATTGATGTGTGACATGAAAATCAGTGTACAAGGTACAATCAATGCACAAGCGGAGTGGTGGGTGGGTCAGCAATATTCAGGTCACTGAATGGCTGCTTTCCCAAGAACCATTGATATACATACAATACCTGGAACCAGACAGAGACAATCTAATTTGGGGATAGGTTGTTTAGAGGGGAGGGTTGCAGACAGAGAGGCAGGCTTGACCTGCTAACCCTAGACAAAGCCCCCTTTCAACATACTATATGCTTCCCATGCCCTATCAAAGCTGGAAGGGGTGGTGCACGACCATTCGCCCTTCATCAGCTTGCACCCCCTTGCCTGGTTTCGAGTTCTTCAGCAATGCCCTTGACATAGCAGTGTAACCACATTTTGGTTGAATTTTTAAATGTAGAGGCCCAGAAAATCTTTTTAGACCTGTAAACACACACACATACACACACACACACACACACACACACACAAACAATCAACATGTACTGCTAGCAGAACACATGCAGTACTGATAGAAAAACACAGAAGTCCGTTTCAATAGGTAGATAAATGGAGAATAGAATTGATGAGCTGCTAATCAAATACAATGCATGTGCATATTTGCGGGTGTGTAGGTGCATGTTGTATAGCCTAGTGCTCAAGAATAGTACACACCCATTTACATATGCACCCATTATTACGCACTGTCAACCTCCCCCCATATAGGATGAATCCATAGGTGTGTTATACATGTACATGCATGCACATACATGTACATGCATGCACACATACGTGTGTGCACATAAGGGGTGTGAACCAGCATGACAGCGCATTGCTGTACAATTTAACAATCCAATGGGGACAAGGCGCATTCATGCATCGAGTATGCAGTTTGTACTTCACTTGCAATTGTATGGATTATTATAATATGTTTACCAATCTAAGAAGAGAACACACATATGACAACATCAGTTTTGCACCCTTCAACAATGCTGATATGTCCACTTAAGTGTTTTATCTGCTCATCCAAGAATTACTGGTAAATACATGTAGGTCACTGGTGACAATGATTATGTCCCTCCCACTGCTAGTCCTCACACATGCCCAAAGAACAATCATGTGTGGGTGGACAATCACACACACATAAACACACAAAAACACACACGCGCGCGCACACACACACACACACACACACACACACACACACACACACACACACACACACACACACACACACACACACACACACACACTTCATACATCCAGTAAGATGTGGGCAGATTGAGATTTTATAAACACGTCCGCACTACAGTAATTATGAAAGGATCTTGTTTCAATGGAATAATGAAACTCACCACACAGATACACGATGAGCAAACCGCAAATAAGCTAATATCACGGCAACGGTCTTGTGTTGCCTCCAATACCGCACGATGAGTCCTGTATGTATGCAGATTATTCGTACGTATTACAACAAGCCCGCGTCATCAGCTTTGCCTTACTCTCAATCTCCGGATCGTTGCGGTGCATCATTAAGAACAAGAAGGGATTTGGACCGCGCTTTAATAAAAAAATATATGCTGACGTAACCAACAAATCAGACATCCCATAGTAGTGCGCTGTGCAAATCTGAAGTAGTGCGCTGTGCAAACCTCGATTAGTGCGTGGTGCAAACCTCGATTAGTGCGTGGTGCAAACCTCGATTAGTGCGTAGTGCAAACCTCGATTAGTGCGTGGTGCAAACCTCGATTAGTGCGTGGTGCAAACCTCGATTAGTGCGTGGTGCAAGTGCAAACCTCAGAAAGTGCGCTGTGCAAACTTCAATTAGTGCGTCGCGCAAGTGTCTCAGAGCGCGACCAACCGGGCCACCGTAGGAAAAGGATTGGTTTCCAACGGTATGGCATGAGATTGGGATTGGTATGGAATGGAACTTGGACTTGCCTTGCCACAATCTGTAACATTGCATAACCCCCCCCCCCCCCACTTCACGACCCCCCCCCCCCCCCACTTCACGACCCCCCCCCCCCCTCACTTCACTGACCCCCCCCCCCCTGATAATTGAATAGGGGGTGTGAAATTTGGCAGTGATCACCCCCCATACAGGTCCGATACGAAAAGTGGGGGGGGGGGGGGGGGGGGGGGGGGGCGATACCTTCGTTTGGCACAAAGAAAATACTTTATCGTTAATCGTTCATTATAAACGGTTACAATTTTGACCAAGGGGGTGCTCAAGCACTTCACACGCGCGCGCGAATGAACTTAATTGACGTTTTTAATTTTATTCATTCTTTAATTGTATTCATTCTTGAGACGGAGGGGGGTGCCCGAGCCCCCTGAGCCCCCCCCCCCCCTAAATACGCCACTGGACAAAGGGCAAAGGTCACCAAAACATTGCACAAGCACTCTATTCAATTTCCCTTGAAGACAATGCAGAGGAGAGGTGAGTGCATATTTATGTATGACCACCAGTGCCAATAGTGGCTTCTACAACAAAATGAGAGATTCCCATACACTAATCTTAATCCATGCACATCCTTGCACAACAGATGCGGTTCTCTTTAGCACTGAGGCACATTTGTGACTACGCATCAGATAAGACACTGAGGAAAAAATGATTGTGACAAGGGATTTACTCCCAATTGTAACACAAACGGCAGCACTACACACTATACTCACAACATGATGTTGATGCCTATGACATTACCACCACATTTCAAGTAACCATTGTTTGTTGTAAAGGTGTGCTGGAAGGAGTGCTTTAGCAAATGGAGTTTAAGGCTAAGTAAATAGATAGACCACATTAAACTGGTCGTCTTAGTAGAGTCTATGAATTTATGTGGAAAATGTATGGCATATTGACAGACACGCCAATCAGTATATAGCACTCACGCAACTATGGTAATTGGCATTGAAGCCTCATGGCATTGGCATTGAAGCCTCATGGCAATTGGCATTGAAGCCTCATGGCAATTTGCATTGAAGCCTCCCTAACATTAACCTTTGCCAAGCAGCATGCACAATATACCTATCGTAGGTAAAGTTTTTCCCTTCGGTTCCATCCCTTTCCCCGATCCACGTAAATTTAAAACAGCGAAATTAAAAATTATAATTATTATTGGTTGGCGCATGAATAGTCCAAGTGAACTTTTGCTTACATACACCTTTAAAATACAAAACTCTTATTAACTGTATTTCAGATCTCATAGCAAATTTGCTTACTTGCATGGTCTCAGGAGAGGTATACATGTAATGGTGAAGCCAGCATGGCTATCAGCTTCAAAAAAAGAGTTAAAGCGTCATGCTGTGCAGCATGAGCCATTATAGACAGCTAGTAGAAAGATGATTGGCTAGACTGAACGCAGTGAGCATAATATAATTGATGAGTCGAATAACGATGGTAGTATGGAAGAATATACACTGAAAAATAAATCATGCTGTATGTCGCTGTAAGCTATCTACATGTACTGTGCATGCATGATGCACAGTAGTGATCCATGTATATAATATGGTTTCATAGATTAGAAATAAAGAGAACGTCATTATACCATGGCAGCGGTATACCATTTAAGCTGCACAAGCAGTTCATGAAAAAAGTACCATAGTTGCGTGAGTGCTATAAATTCCATTTGCAAAGCACTCCCTCCAGCACACCTTTACAAAAAACAATGGTTACTTGAAAATGTGGTGGTAATGTCATAGGCATCAACATCATGTTGTGAGTATAGTGTGTAGTGCACTGATGCATGGGAACGCCAACCCTGTGAAAACGGCCATGCAGCAATTCCTCTTTGATTTTGCAAACGTGTGGCCGTTGGTCAGCATGCGGCTGTGTTGTCAGGGAGAAAGTGATGCGTCACGCGGGTGTGGTCTTGTTCCCAGACTAAGTCTCACTTACGTACGCATAATGTACAATATCATTTTTGGTACATTATGCGAGAGATGATTACGTAATGGGTCTGGGAACGAGACCAACGCTCGAGCTATCCCCCGTGCCAGATAGTCTCATTTCCAGGCCCAACGCTATACGCACACATTAAACGGGGGGCGAGGCTCCACCAGTGTTGGCAGTCTGTCCATAACGGGATATGTGTGAGATTGTTACGTTGCTACATGAGCCGAGCGAAGAATGAATATTCATCGGCCATAGAACTATAGTAGTATCCGTTCGATTACTAATGTATAATAACACGGTCGAAACATACATGATTTTGTTTCGTTCCACATATCCAGCAAACGGCGGTCAAATGGACAAGGTAATTAATTCTCGTTTTGCGAATCATCAAATATTCCCGTATATCTTCTCATAGACATGTATGGGTGCTTCTGAATCAGTACCAAGCACACCAGATTTTTCTGCCCAGAGGGATTGTTAGTACACTATATTAGGCATGATTTTTAGTAAGGTCACCGTATTTTTCCTATTTAAGGTTACACTTCCCTAGGATTGTCATTAAATTGTCCTCAATGTGCATGCAGGTTAGTCATTGGGTGCGTTTCTCATTACAATATTCCACGACCATTTATGTCAACGATTTACTACTTGCCCACGAGAGAAACATATAGCTGGTTCATCGAACAACTATAATGTGCACAAAAAACTAGGTCCTCCGATTAAAAAATCGGCTTCCATAACTGAAAGAAGTATTCCATATTGAATCAGTGAGTAGTCTCCGTAAGGTCCCCCTCCCTCTGTGTACCAGCCGGTTGAGTTCAAATGCACGTACCCATACGACGTCGCCCTTAATCATAGATTGACTGAAACGGAGTGACTTAAGTCAGTTGATTAAGTCACTACCCTGGGAACAGTTGAAATGAGATTCTCTACCAAGCTTATTCAAACAAATTCTTACATGTGGTTGATTGTTAATACAAGTAACAGCAGGTTCATATTAATGAATTTCATTTTTTAAGCTACACATGATCCACTTGGTGCGTACAACTGGTATGCATGCTTGCCACATTGTGTATCACTGATTATATATATGCTTTTACTATACAGGCACTTCCATGCTTAGACTTCAGCCCACATAAGCAACAAGCGCAAATTGCCATTTCAGAGCAACAGTACAATAGTTCTTGCATGGGCTTTGCAACACTGCCAAGCTCTACTAGCATATGTAGTACCCAAGAAGCAGAGTTTTTTATCGTACAATGGATGCAGCTCAATGGGCCATTTGTGGGGTAATGTTTCATGTGAATCCTGTTGCTGAGTTGCGTGAGTACGTTTACGTTTATTGGTACTTGTAAGTAAAGCTTCAGCAACAGCTTCCGTGAAATCCGAGTGGCTCATTTTCGTACTCCCTGGGTGAAATCGTTTGAACAGAAGGTACGCATCGGTCTCAACCATTCCAAGAACGGTTGAAATAACACGGCATGCCCAGGACTGTGTTCGCCATGCTGTCTCCAAAGCTAACCCACCTTGGCGCAAATGGTTGTTAATATCAATGATGGATGCTGCATCAAAATATGATTCAACCACTTTCCTACGTTCCAATCACTGCGTGACATAGTATCGTATGCAGTAATATGCAGAGTTTGCCCACGCCATGGTATGCAGATACATATCCAGACATGCACGTGTGCGGACCGATATGCATACTCGTACCAAGATATGTCAATGTCCAGTGCAGTGTGCAGATGGGTATTGGGGCTAAGTATGGGTGCGTACCGCACCCATATCGCGAGCGGCACTTTAGCCCGTAAATTACGATAGTGCGCAATAAATAGGAATATAGGCCGTTTTAACCACACCCATGAAATTGCATATGTGTGGCTACTATAATTACCTCGACCGAGTCGCGTACTATTTCGAACTCACAGGTAGATCCCTATAATCATTGTAAACTTCTGATACCTACATCTGTGACTATTTCTAGCCTGTAGGCCTCTATTTGAGTAATTAATTTCTGATATCATTATCTACGCATGCTCGGTTTTAAGTTTTGCACGTGTTGGTCATTAATGGAGGTGACGACGCACGATCGAGCAAAGGAAACAAAAATAGGCAACTTGGTTGAGTTCCCAACGAAATAGGAGGAAAGGAAAGTTGGACTACTGGGCTATCTGTGGAGACAGTACTAATGGAGCCGTTCCCAACGAAAGAGAAATTGGATTGTTGATTTTGATCACTATATAGCTGACGAATCAGTGAGGTGCAACTGTGCAAGATAAAGAGTTCCAAGAGTTTCGGACAACGCGGGTGACAGGCGGAGGTTATAAAGGCATACCGAACGGACTTAAGCAGTCTAGGCCTGGTAAGTTGTGCGTGTTTACAACGTACACTATACGGTGTTGCTTATGTCAAACCAGGACAAGTGTGTGATTCAGTAGATGCAGTGAGGCGGCGTTTCAAGTTGTCACAAAGGTTTACATTGACTGAAATGGCGGAAGTGACCAACTCCGGCAAAAGAAGAAACGCAGGTACAGAGTAGGCATGCTATGACTTTCCTTTCTGACCACAGCTCTTGAGCCGACGCCAGGGTGTACTACGGCCAAATGAAAACGTTTCGCTGCATGGCCAACCAACAGGACCACGACGATAGCATTGTAAAGCATAAGCTAGCTACCACCGCGGTCAGAGAGTAAGTAAATGCTGAGTTCTTTGTGCATAACCTCTGTAATATTTTAGCGTGTGCTTGTAAGGAAACCGTCGACAAGTGCCGCGAGAGTAGTAGAGGCTCGTGCTCGCCTTCCAAGAGGCCTCTGCTAGGCGGAAAGTGCCCTTCTAACTACATCAGGAAAATCCAGGATGTGATGGAGATATTGATCGCCAGCTTGGAACTATACCTGTTTATTTTTTGACCAAGTTGTATTTCAGCTGTAATTTGATTAAAGTTTGCCGTTAAATTCTGAATTATTGCTGGCGTGGTTCAGGGTTTAAGCACTGGCCTTCAAGTATGCAGAACAGAAAATGGATTTGAAACGATTCGAATACATGACGTGTACAGAGTCTGCACGCGTTCATCTGAAGTATGCAGACAAGTGATGACGAATATACTGAATCCATATGCAGACCGCGATATCATACGTATAAGCAAAGTGTTCGTTCTGAGACGTATACAGGCGCCGCATTCGTGACGTATGAAAAACTGCCCACGTGTCGAGTGCAGACGAGTATCGATTAGTATGGGTGCAATATACAAGGCTGCATACGGTACACTGTCGCGCCGTGAATGTTTTGTTAAAAACTTCTGTTTGTCCTATCTCATCACCATCTTCATTTAGCATTTCTCTCCAGCGACGTTTATTGGAGGGCTTCCCAGGCAAGGTTGTAGAGTGAGTTGAAATAAAGCACTTTCGTACCTTATCTCCCCATGCATGGGCCATAATGTTGTGACCTTCAACATTAGCCACTAGTGTTACATCATCTCCAAGTTCTGGAAACTCCACTTCATCCATGTACTTCTTTGGATACATCCGTGTTGCTGTCTTGACAAGTCCTGTGAAGTGCATGCCATTCTTTCTACATGCAATGGCTGTAGTTACACTAGCGAAAGCAGAATCAGCACTTATAGCCCTCCCAGATCCATGCCAGGGTTTTGTGAGTCGAAGAAGTTGGGCAGTTCCTGCTAACTTGTACTCAGCAACGTACTCTTTGTTGGCCATGATTGATGCACCTTCCTGGATTTCCAATTGCAGGATGATCTTGGTATCAGCATCTGCACAATTCTTCAGTTCACAGCCTACTCCTTTGGGCTTTCTCTCAATGCAAGTTACATGGGGCATCCCATCGGAACAAAAATCTCCATCCTTACCTCGCCATGAAGATACAGATTCATCAACACAGAGCTGCCATCCAGGAAATATTTTCTGTATTCTTCGTTCATTAAAACCATCAACAAGACGTCTAACAGGGGCCCACTTGTCACCTGTGGCCTCAAGTGCAGAGCAGAAAGAAAGATGTCGCAAGAGGATTTCAAAGCGGTCCCTTGACAAGCCATACCGCTCACCAAAGCGAGGGGCAGGAAACAGACCATCTTTCGTTGACCACAAATCCCTCCTAGCTTCTGATGTCCTTGTTAAGGAATACAGCACACCAAAAACTGCCAAGATTTCTTCTTCAGTGGCCTTAGGGCATCCTACAGGCAATTGGTCAGAAGTCCAAGAAATCACATCTGGCAGCATTTGTGATGGAAAAGACAATTTCCAGTAGTCCAGAGGCGTCCTGTGTACCTCTTCTACATCATTGCCCCACAATATGTGTGTACCAAACTGAGGTGAGGATCTCCAATCTTCAACAATGCCATCTACTACCTTCCATTGTACGCCGTGACAAGATAAACTACTGCCATCACCAACGTCATTGCTTTCTTGATCATGTGGTTCTTCAACCGGCGGATTTGGAGAACTGCTTGATATGGAAATGGCTGTGGGAATGGATGCTTCAGCATTGCCGCCTGCTGCAGTGCTGTGCCGCCTAATGCTGCGTGCGGAAAACGCCTTCGAAGTAGCGACTTCATCAAAATAAACAATGTATTTTACACTACGCCCTTTACCATCAATTCTCTGCACATCCCCAAGCAGTTCTTTTTCCTTAAAAAGCCTTCCGTACCTCTGCTTTGCATGTTTGTTGCCTAATACCTTAGCTGCATTGCATGTAACACGATCGCCAACAAGGAAAGGCATCGCGGTTTGAACACAAAAAAGGGGCGTATTTTGTAATGTTTGCCGCCAAACAGCTATAAAAGCTGCCCTGTTTGCTACGCTCCTCTGGCTTAAAATACAACCATTTTAGAATAGTTTAAAGCTGCATGCCACATAGCATGTGTACAATTTTTTTAAAAAGAAGCTAGCGCCACCAACTCGAGTGTTTTATCGTTCCAAAAGTTCAGTGACTTAAGTCACTAAATAATGACTTAAGTCACGATCCGTCAATCTATGATTAAGTACTAGTACTCGTCGTAATTTCATTGACCTGCTGTTAAGCAGTGGCGTAGCCAGAGTAGTATTGATAGTAGGGCACGCAAGGGCCGGAAGGGAAGGGGGGGGGGGGGGGGGGGGGGGGGGGGGGGGGGGGGAAGGGAAAATTTTCGAGAGCCATGTATATCATTCTGTTGTAATTTCAAAAAAAAATTATGTTACTATTATCATATATCGTTTGTTACAACAGTGAATTTACATCAACATATAAATTCTTCTGTTTTTTTCCCTCTGGGAAGCAAATCTGTCAAAAACGTTGAAGCCCTCTTCCCACGTCACATGCACGCATGCCGTACTCGTGTACTGCATGAAATTTGAACGTTCACAACTCAACTCGAGTTGCGGCTCAAACCCGCGCTAGTGTTGCTATAATCAATTCATCACTTCAGGAGTGAGTATTATTGATCTCGGCTGGTAGGGCCTAGGCCCTAACCGGGCCCTACCATAGCTATGCCAATGTGTTATGTTCATAGTTTGTCCAAGTAACTGACGTACAACTAGTGATGTGGCGCGCGTATACACAACTATCATTGGAACCAATACGGCTACTGCTAAGCATGCATGCCCAAACCAACCTCTCCCTGTTAGAAATGTTTTCCATTTTATGCATACGCTAGCTCAAGCTCGATTGGTATTTTGATTAATGCACAAGTCTTTCCGAGAACTAGTTAACAACAGGCGAGGCTATTGTTAATGGTCTGCGTGTAACAGTAGATGTGTGTGCCTCTGCATTGCTATTTTTGTGTGCCTCTGCATTGCTAGTTGTATTGGTAGTTGTGTGTACTTTTATTACACATCCACATCTACTGTTACACACAGGCCATTAACAATAGCCTCGCCTGTTATTAACTAGCTCTCTGAAAGACCTGTGCATTAATCAGAAAACCGATCGAGCTTGAGCTAGCGTATTACTGCGAACGCACTAATGGAAAACATTTATATCAGGGAGAGGTTGGTTTGAGCATTTATAAGTGTGCAAGCTGTTGTTAGCCTGAAACCACTCACGGTGACTCACCCATGTAGTCGAAAGTGTTGTACAAAATGCATACTGCTTTGTTGCATAATAAATAGTGGGCTAGTCACGACAGACTTATTGCCACGTGTGGGGCAAAAAGCTTGGTCTGGGCCCCAGAAGTACGCACACTTAACTACTTGCTGTTGCATCACGTGAGTCGATCAGGTCTGCTAAGTCAGTTCATCACGTAGGACGATTGGCTCATAGCGATTTGGCCTGGAAACTTAGGCGATGCAATGCGCATGCGCAAGGGTAACGACCGAAGCGTATTTGAAGGTTTTCCGTGGTAGAAAAAGTTGTCACACGCTACGCGCAACTAGTCTCGTACCCAGACCCTGATTCCCGCAGCTGCGGATGGATTACATCACCGCGTACGCGGTGATGTAATCCATCCGCAGCTGCGGGAATCAGGGTCTGGGTACGAGACTAACGGGCAACAGTAAAATCTTAATAGAGGTCTAGATTCAACTGGTACGAAAATCTAAGATTAAATAACAAACATTAACCAAATCAGTTGACAATACGTTGCCTAGCGGCAGCATGTTACTTTCAAATCTCCGATTCTTTACTCCATCAGGTCAAAAGTGATTCCCATTTAAAACCTCTGCCTTCGTTTACAAACACCCGGTATAATCCGCTCACTAGTGTATCTCTTGAGCTAGACCTCACCATTATGACGCAATGACATACTTTTATGATGCTCTGTAGAAATTAATTTTTTGTCTTAATTTTAGTTCAAGAATGGTTCATGGTATAATTTTACGAAGTACACACATCATAATCAAACCGATGTATTGTAAATTCTAAAAATCAATTTGAAAAAAAAAGCAAGAAAGGCCGCCTTTGTATGGGCCATTTCTGGATTTGACCAGAGATAGTATATGTTTTACCCTTTCCGGCCAAATTTTTTTTTGATTCGTTCGTAGTTGAGAAATGGTGAAATAAACGAATTCCAACTGTAACTAGAAGTGGAAAAGGGATCAGGTGCACCACACATTCTATGAAAACACTTGCGACCAATCCGATCTGGCGCGAATAGCATGTGCGTCCGAATTGTGTGAATCAGGCACTAAAAATGCAAATATACATCGGGATCAGATCAGGCGAATGTGGTAGGATCTGATTAAGTACAACTAACACCCTTTGTTGTAATTATCGTTTTTTTTCCGGTGGTAATCTAATTGAACAGGTATGCTCTTTTTTTTTCTTGTGTGTGTGTGTGTGTGTGTGTGTGTGTGTGTGTGGTGTGTGCGTGTGTGCGTGTGTGTGCGTGTGTGTGTGTGTGTGTGCGCGCGCGCGTGTGTGTGTGTGTTTGTGAATTGATTCGTCTAAAATATTCAAGAATAAGAGCTATTAATAATGTACAGCAAAAACCTATGCTTGATAATTACTAACTAATCCAAGATGTTACTTCACTTGCGGCAACGGATTCATGTTGCTACGTATCCTCTGTCATTAGATTCTAATAAATTACCCCTTTTATGTTGAAATTTTTGGGTTCCTGGAGGCAAGTGCTTTCCGTAGACAGGTACATTTTTCCAGACCTAATTACAATATTCCACCAGCTATAAATCTTGATTTGTGATGGATTTTTCCCTTGCGGCAACAGATTCTGGTCCACTATACACCAATGTGTTTTACTGTGGTGAAAACATATTTTTTACCTTAAAGCTGTCGGTTCCTGGAGGATTTATATTATAATGGTCATTGGTGCCCCTGATTCAATGATTACTATTAAAAATGGGGGCCAATGCCATATGTGGCGTTACTCTTGTAATGTATTAATTGTCCTGGGTGATTTATCGTATTCATCCATCCCTGTACGATCATCACTAAATATGGAATAACCTAATGCATTTGGGTTCGAACAAAAAG
The DNA here is from genome assembly GCA_013339895.1 of Ephydatia muelleri. Taxonomy (NCBI): domain Eukaryota; kingdom Metazoa; phylum Porifera; class Demospongiae; order Spongillida; family Spongillidae; genus Ephydatia; species Ephydatia muelleri. Next base: position 6,131,695 of record JABACO010000007.1, read on the forward strand.
ATGGGACGAACAATGTCACCAAAGTTTGTAATAATTTTTCAGATTCAAAGATTACATTGCTTTTGTCCATGTATAGAATGACAAACTATAAGTCATTTGTTTTTTCTAAAATATTCTAGAATAAAGGCTATTTACCAGATAGCAAAAAGCATAATGAACCATCCAAGTTGAACTTGAATATTAAGGGCAAAACTTCAGTGGCACAAAATAAAATTGACATTGACAATTCATGCATTTGTTGTGCTGTTCCTATCATCCTGACCCAAATAATACCTCTCAGAAAATATGTAAATTGACTTCTGGGGAATGGCAGGGGACTGGTTGCCCCTCTCCCTCCAACCCTTCCCCTGCTCTCTGCTGGCCTGACTACTCTTCAATTGCTTCTGTAGCGATGCTATATGGACATATATTTTTGGTGTATCTACGTATGCGTGGGTGTTTAGCTGTGCAGCCCTACGCATGCGCTGGTAAATGTATATAAACCCTATGACTGCCCTTTTATAGCAGTCTGCTGATAATTATACAATTCCTGTGATTTGCTATAGGACTCACTCGGCAATAGCACTACACGTGGCGTAGACGGCAGGATGTCGGAACCGGGCGAAGAGGGCGAAGCGGCTGCTCAGCCAACGCAGCCTGTCTTCCGGAGCGAATTAGCTGGCGCTAGTCGCCCTCTCGTGTCGCCAGATTCGTTCTCAGGTCTATCAAATTGGGCAGAGTGGATAGACCATTTTGAAGCTGCTGCTCTGGTAAATGGATGGGATAGCGAAAAGAAGCGGCTGTGGTTGCCAGTGCGGCTAACCGGGAAAGCGCAGACTGCGTGGAAGCGACTTTCCCCTGAAACCAAACAGAACTACGAAGCAGCCAAGGAAGCGCTCCAAAAACGTTTTGAGCCAGACAGTAAGCGGAAATTGTATTTTGTTGAATTTCAGGCCAGGAGGCGCAAGCGAGACGAATCTTGGAGCGATTTCGCGGACGAGCTGCGAGTCATAGCGGAGAAAGCTTTACCAGAGCTGGATGAAAAAGCGAAAGAATTGCTCGCTCTAGAAAGATACCTCGGTGAGCTTGATAACCCCCAGGTTGCATTTGCTGTTAGACAGAGAGAGCCGAAGACTGTTGATGAAGCAGTCACCGCAACGCTGGAGATACAGTCGTATCTCTGCCCGGGAGTGAGACAAGAAGTGAACGTGGCAACGGTTGCAGAAGAAGTAGGGGCCCAGAGTATTGCTGCTACGTTGTCAACCAGCAGCGGCCAGGACACGGTCTTAGAAATGCTGAAAACATTGTCAGCACGGCTGGAGAGGCTGGAATCTTCCTTCGGAGATGCGGCTGCGACTCGGAGACCAATGCGGACGACTGGTACTGGAGTTGAGGGTCGTGGTAAGCGAATTGTATGCTACAAATGCGGGCAAGTTGGTCATATTGCAAGAAACTGCACTGCCGCTGAGGGCAACCGCTCGAAGCAGCAGGGAAACTAGAACCCCTCACCACTAGGGACCAAGTGCATGAGGGACAAAATACAATGGTCCATTGTAGTTTGGCAATTAACCCTGCATCATCACCTTGTATAACAGCTTTTGTTAGAAACAAGACAGTTCAATGTATGATAGACACTGGCGCCACAGTGAGTTTGTTTAAGAAGACAGTGTGGTGTCAATTGGAAGGAGAACACGGCTGTAGCCTGTCACCTTGGGATGGACACAAGCTGGTTGGTGTTGAAGGTAGCCCAGTTTCAGTGTGTGGGGGTAACAACCTTGCACCTAGACATTGCTGGTACAACCTTTGTGTCTGATTATGTTGTTGTTGATGCACTGGGTGTAGATTGTATTATTGGATTAGATTTTCTGAGGAAGTTTGAAGGTGTCATTGATTTGCCTAAGAATATCCTCCAATTCAGAAATGTGACAGTACCACTGGAAAAGGTGCCAGGGAAGGTCTCAGATCACACTGACAGACGCAGTGAACTACAGCGGGTAGCCTTGGTGGAAACTTTGGCAATTCCGCCCTTCAGTGAGATTCAAACCACAGCTACTGTTTCATCAACTGATGGAACAGGTGTATGGTTGGTTGAAGGTTCACGGTTCGACCTTCCAATCCTGGTGGCTGGAGCCCTGGTGACCTCATTGCCAGGTGGGCAAGTACCCATACTTATCATCAACCCCCTACCAACAGAGGCAGTCATCCACAAGGGAACAAATGTGGCCACAGCTATACCATTTGATGAAATGATGGTAGCACCAGTAAGGGAAGATAGCAATGTACCAGCGGAATTTGAAGTCTCTTCATGTAAGCGTGGTTTGCTGCATGATATGGCTGATAGAAGTGCTGGTGACTTGACATCTGAAGAGAAAAATCGGTTGTATGAGTTGCTAGTAGAATTTGCAGATGTATTTGCTGAGAGCAGTGACGATATGGGTCGCACAGGTGTTGTTAAGCATTCCATCGATACAGGTACCAGTCACCCCATTCGGCAGCAGTGCAGAAGGGTTCCACCATTTCGGAGGGAGCAAGCAAAAAAGATGATCGATGATATGCTCCAGAAGGATATCATCCAACCATCGTCAAGTCCCTGGGCATCTCCAATAATTCTAGTCCCGAAAAAGGATGGATCTCTCCGGTTCTGCATTGACTACCGCAAGTTAAATTCTGTCACCCGGAAAGATGCCTACCCCCTTCCAAGAGTGGACGATACCTTGGAAGCATTGAGTGGGTCAAAGTGGTTCTCCACTTTGGATCTCCTATGCGGCTACTGGCAGGTGGAGGTAGAAGAGAAAGATAGGCACAAAACTGCATTCTGTACCAGGGAGGGACTTTTTGAATTTAAAGTTATGCCTTTTGGATTGTGTAATGCCCCTGCAGTGTTCCAAAGGTTGATGGACCTGGTGCTCTCTGGTATCCAGTGGGAACGCTGTCTTGTCTACATTGACGATATAGTCATCATGGGAAAAACCTTCGAGCGTCATCTTCAAAACCTGAAACTTGTGTTAGAGAGACTGCGTCGGGCAGGACTGAAGCTAAAGCCTTCAAAATGTTCACTGTTCCAGGATAAAGTTGTGTATCTTGGTCATGTCGTTACGAGAGATGGAATTCACACCGATCCTGAGAAGGTTAACACTGTGTCGAAGTGGCCTGTTCCTACCTCGGGACGCGACGTTCAGCAGTTCCTGGGTCTGGTAGGATATTATAGAAATTACATCCAGAGTTTTGCTACCATTGCAAAGCCCCTTTACCAGCTCACTGAACGAGGACGTGAGTTCGATTGGTCGAAAGAGTGTTCTATTTCCTTTCAGGAACTGAGATCTAGGCTGGTTGCTGCTCCCATTCTCGCATTTCCAGATTTCAGTAAAACTTTTCTCCTTGATACAGATGCTTGTGAGACCGGAATTGGAGCAGTTTTATCGCAAGAACACGACGGCTTGGAGAGGGTGGTGGCATATGCTAGTCGCACGCTCAGTAAGGCTGAACGAAAGTACTGCGTAACCAGGAAAGAATTATTGGCAGTGGTTACCTTTATGAGACATTTCAGGCCTTACCTGTTAGGCCACCATTTTATACTTCGAACAGATCACAGCTCTCTGCAGTGAATTTACAGCATGAAGGAGCCTGAGGGCAACTGGCGCGATGGCTGGAACAAATCCAAGAATTCGACGTCGAAGTGGTGCATCGGAGGGGAAAGTGCCACCAAAATGCAGATGCCTTATCTCGCCTGCAAAACGCAGACAAGAGTGAATGTCCTCCAAAGATAAAGCCTCCCTCCCAGTTTTCTTGCAGCGACGGTGCCAAAGCCTGTACCGTCCAGGCCAGCAAAGAGCCGCTCAGCAATATACGAGAGCTCCAGGGTGCTTACGGGTGTAGTGCGTGTTTTGTCGATCTGCAGCAAACGACACACTTCCTGCATCACGTTGGCCTCAAACTGCCTCCCCTGGTCCGAGTGCAGCTGTTCTGGAACTGAAAACCTGCAAAAGAACTCATCGACCAGTTTATTTGCCACGGTCACCGCCTCTTGATTGGGGATCGCGTAAGCCTCGACCCATCTGGTAAAATAATCAGACGCCACCAGGATGTAAGTGTTTTCAGTTTTAGAAGGGGTCAATGGTCCAACAATATCGACCGCAACCAGCTGCAACGGGTACCCTGCTGTCACACTCTGAAGCGGGGCTCTGCTCTTGCGAGAGGGATTCTTTCTTGCTGCACAAGTTGGACACGTCTTGCACCATTCCACAGCATCTTCCGAATATCCGGGCCAGTAGAACCTCTCACGCAATCGATTCAGGGTTTTTGCTTCTCCCAGATGCCCCAAATGCCCCTTCGTGCAGCTGTTTCAATATCTGGCACCTGCATGGCTGCCTTCGGAACCACTACTTGTACGTTAGAGTTTCCTTCATCTTCATGATACCTGTACAGAATTCCATTCTTGAACAACAACTGTTCCCACTGTTGTACGAGCTGGTTAAATTCCCTGCTTTTACCCTTGCAGAAACTGGTATCAGGTACTTTTCTCGAAATCACCGACTGAAGAATAGGTCCAACGTCTTCGTACCACCCCCAATCGGACGGACTTGTTGAACGATTTAATCGCACAATGCTGGCCATGCTTGCTAGTACTGTAGAGGAAGACCCTAGCAATTGGGAACAGCACCTCAGGAAGGTCTGTATGGCCTACAATACATCTGTTCAACCGTCCACAGGTTATACACCGTTCTACTTAATGTTCGGTCGCCTTGCAAGACTTCCTGTGGATATTATGTATGGCTCTTGTCCAACAGAACCCGTGCTACCTCATCAGTATGTAAAGACATTAAAAGATACACTGAAAAGTGCTTATACGAAGGCCCGAAAACACATGCAGGCAACAGCAATGAGATCAGAAGTACTGTACAACAGAAGAGTGCACGGTCAAGAGTACGAGGTTGGAGATTTGGTGTGGCTAAACAACCCGGTGGTGCCGAGGGGGAGATCAAGAAAGCTACACTGCCCGTGGACTGGCCCATTTAAAATCATTAAAAAACTATTGTCTGTTGTGTATAGGATCCAAGATAAACGCCCTGGCTCACGAAAGAGAGTCGTAGTACACTTCGATCGGTTGAAGCCTTGCCCAGCCGACATACGGATGAAACCAGTGGTGGAGGATTTGCACAATTCTGATGCGAATGAGCAGCCTGTTCAGTTTCCTGGGAGTGATCTTCAGTTCTTTGAAGATGATGATCATGACGTCATGGTGGATTCCACAGAGACAAATGTGACTCGTAAGGCGGACCAACCTTGTACCTTGCAGGAGCCGGCAGTCGACACGCCCACTGAACAGACCCCTGCTACTGATGGACAGACAAATACTGCACCAGGTGACGCGGGACTTCTAAACAGCACACCATCTGGTATCAATTCTGATGGCACAGTTTCTCAGTCAGAGACCGTGACAACAAAGAGCCCGATGTCGAGACCTCAGAAACGGATACGCCAATCGCCCCCTGCACAAGACCGCTACCCAAAACGGACACGTCATGCCCCCTCCCGTTATGGCTGGTATTCTGGTTGGTGAAGTTTCGGTGATGAGAGTGCCTCTTTGCAAAAGGAGATAGTGTAGCGATGCTATATGGACATATATTTTTGGTGTATCTACGTATGCGTGGGTGTTCAGCTGTGCAGCCCTACGCATGCGCTGGTAAATGTATATAAACCCTATTACTGCCCTTTTATAGCAGTCTGCTGATAATTATACAATTCCTGTGATTTGCTATAGGACTCACTCGGCAATAGCACTACACTTCCAACAGGCCTGTCTGTGGTACGCTTTGGGCGGCCTTTCCGCAGTATTAAACCTTGCCTCTGAATGAGCAGTTTGGCATATAGTGGTATAAATGTGATGCAAGACACATTATGTTACATTCACACACCCCCCCCCTCCTTCACAACATTAACACATAGTTACCATGTACTGCTGGTACTTTAATAAATAAAAACTTCCCTGTAGTTCACTTTTTGTACATACCACCTGTACATACCAGATCCAGACTACAACCTATGCCAGATCCCATACATTCCTGATGTATATCCTGCAGGTCTGATAGCTATGGCAATCAGAGCAATCTCTCTTCTACAGAGGATATGGCAGCAAGTCCTCATAAGTACACTTTGTGTGTGCCTATGCATGTATGCACTAAACACCTTCGTAGTTTATTCAGCTTGCTTACTGTGTTGTGCTATGTATACTGTATCAGTTTTCTCCCTAGAATTATGGGAAGGCAAGGTACTATGTATTTGGCCAAGCGTGGCAGTGGGGTTTTAAGATTAATGCAATTATGAAATGTGGTACATACAGCATGGTCATTTATGCAGGCTGTAGAGTGTTTGATTGGCAGTGTGAAAAAGTCATTGTGAGCTTGAGTACAAAGTACAGGTGGCTAGTTAATCTCCTCCCCCTTGTCCTGTAAAACAGGTGGTGTCATCACTCGCCACAATCATCTGCGTAATGTGTTTGTTGAATTCTGCCATCGTACCCACCTTGGAGTGAGGGTAGAGTTGGGCAGTGGTCTTACACCTGACCTAAGCCATACCCGGCCAGCGGATGTACTTGTCCTCAATTGAGAGAGAAGGAAGCATGCTGCCTTTGACATCACAGTGATCTCTCCCTTAATCCCTTCAATCCTAACAGCAGCTAGCCTGTCCGAAGGGGCTGCAGCAGAGGAGACTGAGACCAGAAAGCATAAAATCAATGACCCTAAGTGTCTGGAGCTCGGATGGGTGTAAACAGCATACCCAAACTATCTTTATATGTACATTTGTACATTTGCAAATGTTATGTATACACAGAACATCATGCACCAATTAGCCAAGCTTGAAATTGAGGCAGCAACCTCTCCATAACACACACACACACATGCACACACACACACATGCACACACACACACTAATGCACACAATGCACACACACATGCATGCACACACACATGCACACACATGCACACACACACAAACACACACATACACACACACACACACACACACACACACACACACACATGCAGCACATATATTACCACGGCCAGATTGTTTGCTTTCAGTTAATTGTGGTGCATATTATTTATCCTTAATCATAAATTTGACAAAACACTTTTCACCATTAACTAGTTCCATGATCCCTGATATACTGCTAACTATTCTCCGTATAAATACTTGCACCAATTCTATACAGCAGTCGTTTTCAATACAGTTGAAGCTAATGTGTACAAAGGTCTAACAAGATGGTTCTACCATGTACATAATTGTGCTATCTGCCCCTCCCCCCGGTGTTGCGGTACAGTTTATCCCGGTATATTTTATCCGCCCGGATAATTCACGCTAGGATATTTTATCCGGCCGGATATTATGCCCTAGTACGTTTTATCCTACCCTGGTACATACTCTCCTACCTACTTTACCCTACCCGTTTTTACAACATAATTTATGTATATGCAAAAACTGAGATTCACTGTAAAAATTACATTTTCCTAACAATTTCAAAATGACTGTTTATGTTTGTTATATAAATGGACTCTTCTTCACCCATTCTGCTTGATGCCACCCTTGGAGAATGTCTTAGCCATTTGAAGGTAACCCCAGATGGTGAAAAACAGTAAATTGTTGTACTCAGCATGGACACAGCTGCAATAATTTCCATTTCTGTTGCCCATACATTCAACAACTGCATCATCATTCGCTTGAGGTATTGTTCCATTGTTTCGTTTGGGTCTAGTATGCATGCAAGTTCAGGAATTGTAGAATTGTGTACCATATAAGATGTTACAAGTAGACGAACTTCCTCATGGTAATCTTGCGACCCTGTTAGAACTTGTGATAGGCTTCGAAAAAAACAGTTTCCATCTCCTTTTATTCTGACTGTTGCCAATGGAGCCTGTGATATTCCAATCCTTACAGAATCTTTAGATTTGATGTAGTTGCTGCGAATAAATGATAGTCCAAGTAACCGACATTTCTCTTGTTGCCATTCACTACCAGTAGGTAGATATAGTATTGAATCAATTTGATCACCCATCACTATCTGTAGTGAATTTACATCAGTATTCAATGAGAGCAACTTTTCAACTGTAATGCCATCATCAAAACATCGGTCTCTGGTATCATATATCCACTGACAAAAATAATCCATTTCAGATGGAGATATTAAATAGTAGATTCCACCAAGGACATGCATTGACTTCAGTGATAGATTGCAGAATTTCATCCAAATGTTCATAATGGCAGTGGCTTTAATCACTGTACGTGGACCAGTTGGACATAAATCAAGGATGGAGAAGAACATTTTTTTGAACTTGTCAAACTCAGTTTGATGTTTTTCATTAACAATTACAAAATCTCCATTGCACACCTCTCTCAGTGATTCTTCTCCATAAAGTTTTCTGAAATCAATCCAAACTGAAACTGTTGTGTCTTTGCTGAGTGCATATTCATCATTATGTAATCCAAGTGATTCCCACTGTTGATGAGATATTTAAGATTAATGGTATTAATGTTATTTATGTACCAAAATACATTCCTTCACTTACATCAAACTCTTCATCTTCCTCTGCTCTATAGCACAATCTATCTGCCCCTGATCGCAGTAAGCGCAAAAGTTGTGGTGAATATAACTGCTCATGAAGTAAATGTTCATTGTATTGCAATGCTTCTCGACAGTGCCTATCACCACTCTGCCCTATATCATTATGAAATGGCTCTTCATCATCTGCATTACCATTTGTACCTTTTTGCATAAGTTCAACTTGACTGCATGAGCAGGAACCATAATCAATATCACCATTATCTTCACCGACATCATCACAATAACAATCATCACCATCACCAATGTCATCATTATCGTCATCATTATCTGGAAAGAACACTGTATTAACCTTCATGTGTGTTGCATCTGCAATACAACATTTAATTACAATACACATTGACTCACTGATTTCCTGTGCTCCATCCTAAATTTGGGGGGGATTGGTGAAAATCATTACTATTCTATACAGCATGCTTAAAGGCATGTAATCAGTACACGGAAAAAGTAATCTAAATGAGCTACATATACCTTACCTCAAATGGTTGAAGATATTCCTTAAGAAGAAAACTGTTGTAAGCTTTTTTCAAAATGGAACCATCTGATGATTTCAATCTGTAACGTCATTTGCTTAAGCTTTCAACAACTTCGTAAGGACCTAGCCACTTTTTGTCCAATTTTCCTCCCATTCGATGTGAGTTTCGCATGTTCTTCAACATAACCATCGTACCAGAGCTAAAACTCTAAGTAGGATTTCAAAACGTTTAAAATATACATGTGCACACAAAATACCATTATTACCCATACATGGAGAGTGTCACGTTTTGCATTGTATTGTGCCTTTTGTCGTTGCTGAGCTCGTTCAATGTTTTTAAGGACCTTCTGATGGTATTTCTCCCGGATTGCTACTAGATTACCATAAGTTTCTTCCATATCATATGTACATGTGTTCTCGCCTGTGACATTAGTGGTTGCCTTGCAGCTGAATTCATGATCGATTGCCATACGAGGGTTACGATTGTACATAATGAAGAAGGGGCTAAACTGTGAAGAATCCTGCTTTGCTATGCGATAAGCATACAAGGCTGCATCTATACTTTCATCCCAGTTTTCTTTAGCCTCTGAAAATTTAATCAAAGCCCTTGTCAGTGTTTGATTAGTGCGCTCATCCAAACCATTAGTTTGAGGGTGATAGGGACTGCTAATCCTGTGCTCAATCCCTGTCAGCTTAAACAAACAGCTGAAAAGGATAATAACCAATAATGGTATAAATGCATGAAACGGTTGAAAATTACCTTGAAAGTTTATTTACAAATTCCCTTCCCTGATCTGATATGATGATGTCAGGCCAGCCATGACGACAAAACACTGTAAATAAGAAATCAGCAACACCAACTGCTGTCTTATCTTTAAGTGGAGCACCTTCAGGCCACTTTGAGAAGTAATCTGTTAGTGTCACAATATATTTATTTTTCCTACACGTTTCAGGTAATGGACCTACAAATATGAGAATGATTGGAAATAAAAACGTTCTCTAGAGAGCGTTGGTGGTGTATAGGATTCATAGGCAATGATGGTGTAAAAAAACAAGGAAACATGGGTCTAATCAGTAATACAACAATCTTATATGTTGCACACATGCAACATGTCCTACACATGTGCTAAAAATAGGATTATTACATTATCTCATATTACTGATAAGACCCTTGTTTCCTTGCCTTATACACAATCATTGCCTAGGAATCCCATACACCAGCAAAGTTCACTTAGAGAATTTTCTTTTCTGTTAACGTGTTAAATATACATACCTATCAGATCAATGCCTATTTGACTCCATACTTTGCTTGGAACTGGAATGGGGTGAAGTTCAGCTTTCTTCCCTTCAAGTTTTGCATTGACCCGCTGACATACATCACATCGTCTGCAGTACTGGTCTACATCTCTGTTAAGTCCTTTCCACCAGTATGTTTGTCCGATCTGCAACGACATCAGATACACAAAAGTAAATGAACTATACATTAAAAAAAAATATTAAGGTCATGCCTATTTATGATACTTCTGGTGCATACTGTATATGGCAATGTAACACCATAAATACATTACATGGGTATCTAGCAACATATGTGTTAAAAGGTGGTGTAATAGACAAAAAGACTATCAGACATGCATGTTCGATGCACTAAATGTTTGGTCTTTTTCACAAGTACGTCCTCCATTTGTAAAGCATTCTATACAAGTACTCTGTTGCATGTCAATGCAATTTTATTTGCATGGGGCAATCAAGTGCATGCTTGTACAAGATCATTTTTTGCACCACTCGATACGCTTACAGAAATTAAACAAGAGTTAGATCACCGGAGTGGACTCCTTACGTTATTTTTCGACGTTCAGTCACTCAGTCACTTACCTTAGCTCGCGTTTTGTCCCTGCCGTAGTGGCAACCATCAACGCCATCATGGCAGGCACGAATAATCTTGGTTCTCTCCTTTACGTTTGCAATCACCCGTTTGAGACATATCTCATTCACTGTATCCGTTGCTCGGTAATACAGCAATCGTTCTTTCAGCACAAACATAGCAGCTTGCTGGCGTATTCTCCGTTTCTCGTTTGCTGTAGCTCCAACAGGATACACACGTGAATCCCGAAGGTCACCCTCTTTACAAGAAGTGAGATAGTCAACCAAGACGCTATACCGTTTCTCGTCGATATGCGAAGACATTTTCAAGCCGAACAAACAACACGTGCTATGGCGGATAAAGTATCCTAGGGTAGGTTAAAATATACTATCCGACCGGATAAAAAATACTCGCACATATTATCCCCCCGGATAAAATATTCGGGGGGATAAAATATGCTGTGACACCGGACCGTATTCCCTGAAGGAAAAAGATTTAGTGCGGACCGTATTCCCTAGGGATTTGAGTCCGGGGGGGGGGGGGGGGGGGGGGGGACCGTATTCCCTAGGAATAGGGTCCGCCCGGACCGAAAATTGGTAATCCCTGTAACACCGGCACAAAGCTGGAGTGAACCTGCTGCTTGCCGCTGTACGTCCTCACTGGTGACAGCCTGTTGGAGGTACTGTGGTGTAGGAGAGGAGAGGCTGATGGAGAAGAGACCTGTGGATAATTTAATATACATAATACATGTACACAATATGGGACAGTTCACGCGAAAATGGCCCCACGAATATGGGATCTTTAACGCGAAAAGGGACCTAGCGCATACATGATAAAATTTCCAGTAAGTTCAATGGAAATGCAACTCTTGCGTTGAAATATACGGCTATTCAGAGCCTTACAACTCCATGCCAGATACTCCGATTCATTACTGTGGAAGACCTTGTATATTGGCTGGCGCTGAGGATAATGCTTCCGATGATGATCTTGCGCCTCCCATGCACGTCGCGGGGGTGGCAGTACTCAACACGGTGCGCGTAAGCCTATTTGCTACGCACTCGCATCACACTCTAGGCGTGTAATAAAGCTTTCCTATTTGCTATAACCTTTGCTAAAATTCTTGTCACGCCCACTCAGTTACGCTTGCAAGGACTTTGCATGGTCTGTTGCTTTCATGCGCGCAATTTTAAAACTCGACACTTACTTCTACAGAGGATAAGTGCAACAATGCAGAGGAAAAACTCAGAGAGTACAGAAGCTCAATACATAAATTGCCAGCAGCCCCTAAAAAAAGCGCACAAACAGTTCAATGAATATAGATGCACGTGCATGTGACAATGTGTGGTGTGAGTGTGTGTGTACTATCATCACCAGACTGGTTTAGTGTGTGCCACCTGCATGTACTGTTTGTGGGTGTTGTGCATAAATTATGCCACATGATGGTGTACAGGTCCATGTACGCAACAATGCATGCAAGTGTGCGCAAGAGCGTGTGAGCCTGCATGAGTGCATGATCATGTACAATGCGTGACCTGAGAAAAAGCCATTTTTGCTGTGTGCACACTTTTGACCGTACACCATCGTGGCGTACATTTGAATAGCATACTAGTAAGTGTGTCTTTTAACTCTTTTGGCACCACACACGTACATGTACATAGAAGCCAATTATTGCGGTGTAGTTAATTAAGGCCATGTTGTGGCATGTATTTCCGTTTTGCTATTTGTAGACAGCTCACAAGGAAAGCGGCTATTTCTTCTGAACCATGTATTGTTGACTACAGAAGAATGAATGGTCCAGACAAACCTAGCGGCCCTTTGTATATGCATGTCAGCTATATGCAGAGGCGGATACAGAGGGAGGGAGGGGGGGGGGGGGGGGGGGGGGAACTAGGGAATTCCCCCTCCACCCCCTCCCCCCCCCCCCCACACACACCCCACTGTTCTGACCTAAATAATAAAATAATAAAATTTGTTATCAACTTCATATTATTACACCAGACAAAGACCCTTGCTCATGGTTTTAAAGCACTGTACAGTGCTTTTTAAACGTCTTTGTCTGGTGTAATAGTATGACGTATTCATCATTGCCAAGACCTGTGAAGCAGTTAATATGAATAGATTATTCCCCGTGTCAGTAGAGTTAATGGCGCGCGATTACTATGCTTTTGTACGTGTTAATTGTGCCATATACCAGGCATACAAAGGGCCACTAGGTTTATCAGGGCCATATACCAGGCATACAAAGGGCCACTAGGTTTATCAGGGCCAAATACCAGGCATACAAAGGGCCACTATGCATTCATCACTCGTCGGTTTAAAAAAAAAAAAAAATCGAATATTACGAACTTTGGAAATTCTGTCCCCTTCATTCTACTTGGCACACCGTTTCGTGCGACTTTCCATCTATATCAGGTCGATAGTGCATATATGCGGAAACACTGACCATAAGACCATAACACGTACGTGAAATAAATGCTGAGCTTTTGAGTTTTGAATTGAAATCATCACTAGCTAAGAATATCTGGAGAGTTCGACAACTAGTAAGCAAAGCAACGACAAGAACTCCTTTATCGATGCGTGGGCTATATGGTACATTACTTAAACTTACCACCTACACCTTGGAAATTTGAATTTCAAAACTCTATCCGACAAAAGCAAGCATGTAGATTAATACTTGATCACTGTATCGATCATTGCTAAATTTTATATACACCTTTAAAGAAGAGAGAAATTGCTCAGATGACTGAAAAGCGATCCGACAACAGCAAAGCACACTGAATTGAGACGTAAATGATGCCTTTACACAGGATGTATATCATCAGACTCGTTTATTGTGTGCCACATGCATGTACTATTTGTGGGTGTTGTGCATAAATTATGCCATATGATGGTGTAAAGGTCCATGTACGTAACAATGCAAGTGTGTGCAAGAGCGTGTGAGCCAGCAGAGTGCATGATCATGTACTATGCGAGACTTGAGAAAAAACCATTTTTGCTGTGTGCTCACTTTTGGCCGTACTCCATCGTGGCGTATGTTTGAATAGCATACTAGTTAGTGTGTCTTAACACTTTTAGCACCATACACGTACATAGAAGCCAATTATTTGGCAGAAGAATTAATGGTCCAGACAAACCTAGCGGCCCTTTGTATATGCATAGACAAAGACCCTTGCTCATGGTTTAAAGTTAAAGCACTGTAGAGTGCTTTAACTTTAAACCATGAGCAAGGGTCTTTGTCTGGTGACGTCGATTACAAATTTTATTACTTTTCGATTTAGATCGGCACAGCGGGGGGGGGGGGGGGGGGGGGGGAATTCCTTCCCCCCCCCCCCCCCCCCCCGCGTATCCGCCTCTGCATATAGCTGACATGCATATACAAAGGGCCGCTAGGTTAGTCTGGATCATTAATTCTTCTGTAGTCAACAATACATGGTTCAGAAGAAAAAGCCGCTTTCCTTGTGAGCTGTTTACAAATAAAGTTTATCTCGCCAAACGGAAATACATGCCACAACATGGCCTTAACTACACCACAATTATTGGCTTCTATGTACGTGTATGGTGCAAAAAGAGTTAAAAGACACACTAACTAGTATGCTATTTAATATACGCCACGATGGAGTACGGCCAAAAGTGAACACACAGTAAGAATGGTTTTTTTTTTCAGGTCACGCATAGTACATGATCATGCACTCATGCAGGCTCACACGCTCTTGCGCACACTTGTATTGTTGCGTACATGGCCATGGACCTGTACACCATCATATGGCATAATTTATGCACAGCACCCACAAACAGTACATGCATGTGGCACACAACAAAACCAGTCTGATGATGTACATCCTGTGTAAAGGCATAATTTACGTCTCAATTCAGTGTGCTTTGCTGTTGTCAGTGTAATTCTGTATCCGGGGCCGTCTCTGATATGGCCCTCATAAACCTAGTGGCCCTTTGTATGCCTGGTATATGGCACAATTAACACGTACAAAAACATAGTAATCGCGCGCCGTTAACTCTACTATCATCGGCAGCTTGCTGGGATAGGAGGATTCTTAGGGTTTAGGGTTTAGGGTTTAGGGTGCGAGCGCCGAAGGCGCGAGGACTAGGTCAACTTGCACCCAGGAATCCGAATCCGGTGTCAAAAACACCCGTCTCGCTCCTACAATTTTTCGTTCATGAACGAGGGCGCCTTCGGCGCCATAGTCTATACTCCTGACACGGGGAATAATCTATTCATATTAACTGTTTCACAGGCGTTGGCAATGATCGTTTCCGCGGTGCGGGAAAACGTTATTTGTAAACAACTCCTGCGAATTTGACGAGTAAAAACACTTTTCCTCCGAAATACGTGTTGTTGACTCCAAAAACGATAATGGTTAGTAAACAGTGGCTTCATTTCATAGCAGCTGCTGGGTAATATTGCGCTGTTGCCTGCGAAACAGTTCATGCATTTTTTTGTTACAATAAGCGTCACATGCATAAGACCTACTATCTGTGCTTGAAGCATGTCATTGGAACCTCCCCTTTTTGGACGGTGACTATGTCACTGTGTGTATTTGTATTGGCAACGCATGGAGCACAATGCCCAACCTAGAGGAACATCAACTAGGACCCACCTGCACATCTGTGCCTGCATGAGGCACGCCCTTAATTGGCCCTCTGTCCCGTTCACCTCCCATTGTTCCATCTAACAACGCATATGTATACAGCCATTGCAGGCTAGTCTTGCATATCTTGAAATGCATGCATGCATATAGTCATGTCATGAGCTAGCATTGTCCTAAGTATAAAGGAGCCGCAAAATGCAAGAGTGAAATGGAAAGCTAGGGCAGAGGGACATGTTTCAAGCACAGATATGTATCAGGTTGGTACTAGGTGTTGTTCCTATATAGTGCAACCTCACGCCAGCAATGTGGTCGTTTGGTTGGGGGCATGGTGCTACACACACATGCAGTATAGCTACTGTCCAAAAAGAGAGGGGCCATGGACATACCTCAGGCACTGTATGTCAGGTGTGTCCAGGTGAAAGCTTATCAATTCAGTATTTTGTAACAAGGTTTGATAAGAAAAACACTTTCATGCATTATTCCCCGATCGAGTAGAGCTAGCGGCATGGGATTACTTTATGCTTTTGTGTTAATTGGTATGGAAATGTGCGGTTGAGGCTATGTTCAAGCATGCGATACACTAGTTCTCTTAATTAATAATTTATCTTATTGTGAGTGGGTGTGTGATTTAGAGCGTAACTCTTCCTACCCTCTTGGTTCGATACTTCAGAACTTCTTATTCCACACATGCAACCGGCGTATTTATACACAAAAAGTACAACGTCATATCACCTTCTGAATCTAAGAGAGTCGTCACACCATTTCAGCTAACACAGCGAAGGCCGGGAAAAAAAGAAAATGCATCTGTGGTTTTCCATACACTGATACTTTAGTTTGCATAGAAAAGGGTGCGTTAATTCAAGTAGTCGAAGACCACATACATACGAGTAGGTGTGGCCTGCCGTAGTATGCACGTGGTCGGCACGTATATGCGACTTAATTGGACACACCCTTTTTCTGTGCAAAACGATCTATATAAGCCATAACGCGTAAAAGCGTGACACATATAAACCGCCAGGAAAAATGGTTAGCGACAGCGGTTTTGGCTACAGCAATCATATCTCTGTTCGTGATCAGTACAAATGCTGATGTAATCACATCTCTCGACGTGATCTCCAGTCCTAGCGCAGGGCAGCAGTGTCCACCTCGGTACATACGAGTGAACCAGGACTTGAATCAAGGATCAGGAGGAGAACTATATCTATCTGTGCTATTCGACGGATCCTATTTTCGGCGAGCCAGTGACTGAAATCCTTGTCATGGCTAGTACTTCAGGCTCTGTTCCTACACCCTTTCGATACACCCTGATCCCTCAAGACCTCAACAAAGGAGCTGAAGGAAAGTACATATATCTGATGTACTCAAAGAATGGCGATTTTCCAATCAAGGGGATCTATGCCATCGCGGGAGATAACCCTAACATCAGCGCCCCTCCTGGTTGGATAAAAAATACCCAAGACCTCAATGAAGGCTCTGGCGGAAAGTACATCTACTTCGTCTACACGTATAATTGATGCAGTGGCACTTGCACCGAGCCTGCATTTATCGCGAACTATATATGTATATACAGCATTTTTTCCTAGTCAATGTACAGTTTTGGACCCGCTACATAGTTTTGCTGTTGTTTTTGTTATTTTTAATATAGTGGCTGAACAACGTAATTATCACACGGATTTGGGGTAAAACAGCGACCAAACTATTATCGTACCCAGACCCAAACGTACGTACTAAGCATTGTTTCTCATGATGAAGAATATAAATTCCATGTCTCGAGCTGAGGTTTTGATCTCATCACCCATTAAATTTGTAAGAAATGGGACAGTTTCCTCGAAAATGATTCCATGTTTATGATATAGGATATAAGATATAAAAATGCCTTACGCTTGAATCGCTAGAACTTCCGTATACCGTTAAAGCTCTATTTTCACCACATCATACCACACCTTTTCTTAATGGGAATAATGATTTTGTCTCTATCAATATTAGTTCCGACGTTATGATACTCCACGATGTTCAAAACGACCACATCTTCAATTAGCTTGTCTCTATTGAAAATTTCTGTTCGTTGATTTTACCCTATCCGTAACGGAGATATAGCTGTGCAAAGTTAATGCATAGTTCCCGCTAGATTCGCCCCATCATTGCATGCATGCAACCCACTCCCTATCAGGACAATTTCTTTGCACCGCCCATTATCCACCCATTCTCCAAGCCAGCCGTTAGCAACAGAGTTTTGCCTCTCCCAAGCAATGAGTTTATGCGGTCGAGGTAGATTGACTTCTCACTTCGCAAGACGATCGTATCAAATTAATGGATATCTAAGTGACCGAATAGAAGCTAGCGTCACATTCCTCAGCCTCACATTCCAGCGGTTAGATCGTTATTTTGATAATGACCGGCCATAATCTAGTTATGAATAAAATTGATGTTCATCTTTTTTTTTTAAGTAACAAATTCTAGACATAGTGATTTATCGAGCGTTTATACCTTGGAATTGCAATTTGTATATCAGTCATTTTCAACCTTCATGTCTTACATATGCAAAATCACCACAAGATGGCTGACTATCTCACTCAAGGAAGGGGTGTGGTTAAAACCAGCGGTACCCTGAAGTAGAGTAGGTACACTTGTGTACTGCTGGTATATAGCCTCGCATGGTACACAGTATGCAAGTTGTCTATCACTACAGCCATGCCCTCACCTTAGATATTAAAAATCACCAAGCACATTAGCACGTTCGCACATCAGCAAAAATAACTCAACTCACCTGGAATTTGTAGACACTGTTAGTTTTCGTAGCAAACCTTATCGATTTTTGCCGCTTGCTATTTAGTGAGCTTCCACTGTCCAACTTGGATATCAATTCAATTAGCTTAGGCTAGTGAATGTCATTAGATGGTAACCGGCTAATATGTAACGAAAACTAATAGTTTCTGCAATTTCCAGGTGAATTTAGTAATTTTTTCTGACGCGCGAATGTACTAATGTGCTGATGTGCGAGCCGCTACTGCTCCCCCCCCCCCCCCCCCCCCCCCCCCCCCCCCCACTTCCCCCCCCGAACCCAATTCCTGCCAAAACTCCGTTTGCGTCCCATTCCTAATCGCGACGTTCATCGCTGGCATTGTGGTGAACGTTTTCTTCACCGTCGTCGTGAGACCCTTCACCAGCGCGACTTGGTCTGAATATGCTTCTCGCCCGTTCTCCACATCATCATTGGGTTAGTACCCTCACCCATCTCCTCTCACTGATCACGGGATTAGGGTGTTTGGAATGCCAGTGTTATAGGCATTACGGTCCGAGTCAATTTTCGGTCCGAATTCCCTACCGCCCCGCCCCCAAAGCACGGACCGTACTTCCTAGCTGCACGTTTCGTCAGTTTTCTTGACTCCGGTTGTTCTTCCGAGGGGACAAGTACAGTGGCACTGCTCTCTTGATTCGAGAGGCCTCCGACGTGGGCTAAATGCTGTGTTTACGATCAATGCAAATACTTGTTTTATTATTATAACTATACATATTGAGCATGTTTTAACTTTTAAATACCTTCACGTGCACCTATAGCTAGCTTGGTCACATTATCAAATGTCTTTACTGATTTAGTTCTTTATAGGTGCGTTGCAGGACGATACGCTTATTCCACAGGCGGATAGTAAATTGTTCAGATTCGAAGGTTTCAGTTATGTTTCTCAGTTAAGATTCGAATGTTCCAGTTGCACTCCTAATGTAGAAGTACTGATACTTTAACACCTGTTTGAAGTCGTGCGAATGTACGAGACAATCTAATATTACCCAACTGTATTCCAATTTTATTACACAACTATCAAGCATTACAATAAACAGCATACACACACAGGCTAAACTAAAAAAACACTAGATGAATGAGTCTACTGACTGAAGCTGCATTGCCCCTCTGCACTGCCACAGAAAGCCTCTGCAGCAGGAATGTGGAGGGTGACTTCTGCTCACTGGTTGAAGCACAAAGGCTGTGACCAAGTTCTATGGTGTTGTCTCAATGACATTAGGAATGAATCAAGAAAATGTTAAAGACAAGATGTGCAGGTTCAGACAATATGTGGACAAATCACCTGTAAAAAAAAATTTGATTAAAACAATTAAAATACTACCTTATCTGCTTGGATTCTATAACAGTGATATCACTGTCTGTTTTTATACAATTAAGATGCAGCATCGTGAATGCATGTCACATATAAAACCATTAGACATACTGTACATCAGAAGTGGGATGAGGTTGAGGCTTGCACTATCTGTTATTTGCTTCAGACTTGCAAACAAATGAACAAAAGTAGAAATGAACACAAATGATACAAATCTGATAGTGTTAGGTCCCCAAGTACCACTATCCTGTAGCATGTCGCAAGCACGTTTTACCTCCAAATACCTTTGAATCATTTTACTAGAATACTCCCTCGCCATTTCACCATCTACCACCAGCTTTTCAGCAGCAATGGAATCTGCTTTTTAAGCTCCAACTTGTGAACTATCAATGCAAGGTCTTGCGTTAGTATGTTGCTTTTCTTAACGTGACTAATTGCTGCACTCAAAGCAACTACAGGCTCCTTAACTCCTTTTGTGTCTAGGGAATGACCTACAGCTTTATGAAAAATTAATGTGAGCAATGCCTGTAAGTCTAAGAACACCACCTTCAGCTAGCACACGTCTGACTTTGTCCATGATAGTTGGACCATCTGCAGTCAAACAAAATGCTTCAACACCACATGACTGCAATATATTTCTTAGAAATGTTACCACTGTGTGTGCATCCTCATGCACAACTTCATCCGTCTCATCCAACAGTACTTCTAATGCAGATGCTGCAAGGGTGACGGATCTCATCTTAAAGTCTTCAGTAATTCAGTGAGCTGTTACACCAAAGAAACCTTTCTGGTCCAATCTTGACCAACAATCAATGGTTGTTGATATCAAGAGCTGGCCTTGGATGTTCATTGGACATTCCAACTTCATACTTTTCATTACAGCCTGTTTCTTTTCAGTGTACTCTGCAACTGAGCGTTTATCATGGCCTGACTGGGTAAGGAGAATCTTGGACCCATGGCAGTACAAAACTTCTTAATCCAGAACTCTGTTACAGATTAACTGGCCGCATATCTTTACTAATGAATTTGCATAAAGCTGAAAACTTGGCTTTCCACGTTGTTGAGTCTGTGTCATAAGGTTTTTGAAACGCCTAGAGTGTCACATTTTTGTTTAATAGATGCTGCAGTCTCAGTTAGTCTAAAGAGTCCACGTTGTAATTAATGCCATGCTTTGCACTTGAATGATTGATCATAGTTCCAGTGCCAGCAGAAGTATGGTGTAATTTTGCCTTGCACTGCTCACTAGTGACACAACAATGTGTGATACGTTTCACAACTTTCCCCGTTTCATCCACAACGGCGACGAAGTGTTATTCCAAGACCTACATGGACGAGGTTGTGATGACATACTGTAACTGTAACAACCAGCATAGATGGACACAACATTATTGCACACGCATGGGGAGAGACAAAGGCTTCGTGTGAATTCATTCCACAACCATTCCAGGAAGACCTTCAAACAAAAGCTGATGGAGAGAAATGCTTGACGAAGAGATAGGACATAGTGAAGTTTTCAACTAAACAGTAAAACTATTTAAAGTGGCAGAAACATACTTCGATGCGGTTTCTATTATTGACATAAATAATCATATGAGACAAGGAGGATTGGCAATTAGAAACAGCATGCATGGCGAGCACAGTCCTGGATCGGAGTAGTCGTGCATGCGATTTCAACGATCCTTGGAATTGTTGAAACTGATGCACACCTTCTTTATAAACCCTCGAGGCTCTAAAATAAGCCATTCGGACTTTACTGCATGCATGAAGTTGTTGCTAAACGCCTGCTGATTCGCAGAGACCTGGTACAAATACTGAAAACTCAGGTCATGAACTCAGTAAGAAATGCTATCATGCTATCTGCAACTATCATATACTCTTATTATAGAAGTGTATTCATTCCGTTTGTAGCTACAGGTATGTAAATAATCAGCCACATCATTGGGATCCGTTTATGTAGTGCATGTGTTTGAATATCATTTTAGTTTTGTGACTTAAGTCACATGTCTAGGTTACAATTCCTTGATCAATCTATGGTTAAGAAGTTCGATAGAAACACCAGCGGAAAGCTTATGGCGACCATGCACGTGTAAAAATGTAAATTTCCGTCCAAGCATTCATACATGCATTCATGTGCGCATTATCGTCACATTAGCGCCACCATACAAGTGGTGTGGTGTATCCCTTGATGTTTTAGGTAGTACTCGTATATAGTTTCTTTTGCACGCCATGAAGCCCACTCAAATGCCAAACAGAAGATTATAAGGTGAATGGAGACGGATGCTTTGATGCGGGAGAATATAGGTTACATTCGAGCCATTTACAAATGAATCATCCGAAGGACATTTAGAATGCTGCATTTGGCTAAATTGAACTAATAATAGCTCAGCATGCTTTTATTAAGCTCATGTGTATTATAAGGTTGACGTTCATGCATGGTTTTTAAGAGGTGTTATTTCAAACAAATGAGTTAAGGATTCAGTGTGCATCAGATGTACCTGACATGTTTCAGCATCAAAAAGTACCAGAAATGTTTTCCATTAGCCAATGCAATCTTAAGGCACTTAGAGCCAATTAAGTACATACACGTATGACAGACCGTATATATGTTGCATGAGACAAGTGCGTATGTTCGAGCAAGTCTCTTATTTGCCATGGTAAGGGCGTCAAGTCTTTTACTGAGGGGATCCAGGTTAAAGTGGAGAAGCTAGTGCTGTGATGACTGCATGGCTCCACTCCTTAATCACGCATCAAATGTTCAGCACCAATATTTGCGTTTGATATGTTTTGTATTACGTATTTTTCGGTGTGCGTATGCATGTCCATTTTGATGAGTAGAAAAATATTTTACCCACAAGAAGTGTCGGGTATAAATACAGAGCCCTTCAATTGTACCACTCTTCGACCACAAATGCCATACAAACATCGGCAAAGACAAAGCAGCAGTAAGGTCAGATAAAGTATAGAATTCCGACAAACCTATAACTGCATGCAGCTGTTCCTCTACTGAATTAATTACACATCCCAAAATAGGTAGCTGTCTCGTTCACCTTGCATGGTGTGTTTGTTTGCAAGCATGGAAAGCAACACAATGCACCTCAATTATGTCCACGGCAAAATATTGATCATACCGTTATCAAGGGTTAGACAGATTCAAAGCCATCCTGGCGACAATGGTGCATAATCAGCAAAGACAACATAAGAGACAAAACACAGAGTGAGGTGGTGAAAGGGAGCTGGGGAGGGTGGGGGGATGCAATGGGAATCAATAAACTCACATTCACTGTCACAGAACCCAAAATCTCATGCAGACAACTTATACAACACAGAAGATGCATGTCTAATGATGTGTGTACACCACTAAAGGACATGCAGATTTTCAAGCTCTCCTCAAACAACTTTAGCACAACCCAATAATAAATCACAATATTTTAAAGCCACAATAACTGCAATCCTGCTCTGGAGAAGGGGTAATACTATTGGCAGCTCCCCACTGATGTCTTTATATGTTTGGGGCACACACAGATTCACATATCTGCATGCTTGATCTTGCTTTTCCCGCACCAAGGTGAAGCTTACTAAACCTTCATGTGCAACACATACTTGCTGGTCCAGCCTGCTCTTGAAATAATGGAGGGCCACTGCACAATGGTCATTCGTTACTATCTGGATCCCTTCTACAAAGTAATGTAATCATAAAAGGGAAGGTGTCCATGCAGTGATGGCTTGAATAAAGTGATTAGGCAGTCCAGAATGGACATAGCCACCATGTCTAGTGCCAGGCAAATTGGAGACAGTTACAGTATAGTATTAGCTTGTGCCACAAGGAAGTCACCAAAATGTATCCTTCAACCTTAGTTCGGCACTGTCAGCTTCATAATCACCGGAGTACTCCGTAACGCAGCCAAAGCCGGTATATATCCTCATTTAAATATACACGTACGACATTTGCATATAATTCTCTAAGACTTATTAATTATAATTGTTGGGTGATACACAAATGAAAGAAGCAAAAGTGGTTATATAGGATAGAATAGTGCAAGAATAAGACCTGTATTTAGCATACATGAAGATACAACTAGAGAATGAAATAACAATACTGAGAAAGTACCATCTTTTCATGCGCTACCGCTTGTTCTGTCTGGAAATGATCAAGCTATGAACATCAGCTTCAACCGGTAATCATTAAATTCAGCAATCGGTACGTATCCTATATCACAAGGAGGGGTTGGCAATGTAAGGTACCGATTCTCTTTGAACAAACTGATAGGCGTATTGTCCAGCTAGAATATGCACTGAATTTTTTTTTTTTTTTTAATGCGGCAAGCTATTTTGGTTCGACTGGCGGCAGCAGCAGCACACTAGTTTCCTGCCCATTGCGGCGAGGCACGCCTTCACGTTCCTGTTCCTCATCAGGACGAGGCCATCTGCAATGGGAATGAGATAGTGCAAGATGCCAGAGAGCACAGCAAAGGTGGAGACCTGTTCGAGGGAGGTGTCGATTTGTATAAAGATCCTCACGGTGAAGTAGAGTTGCAGTGGAGTTGTTAGGATGACAAGCGAAACGAGAAGCAGAACCCCTGTCACCACCGGCTGCAACGAAGCGGATGACGAATCTGGAGACTTTACGGTGGTGTTGGTGCTGTGCGCGTGCTCCAATGATCCGCACGTGAGTCGCAATGATCAGCGCATCTTCATGGCTTTGCGGAGAATGATGGCGTACAGGATGGAGGGTATACCCACGCCGAACAGGGCGATAACGGACAAAGACGCCATGGCGAAAGCGTAGCAACCTGCCGTCTTGCACTGTATCTGGATGAAACAGCTGTGAAAGCTATGGTCGAAGTTGTAGCAGCCAATCTCGGTGTCCAAGTTGAATACAAGAGTAAGCATCAAACTGAACAGCGTGCCGATCAGAATCACTACGGCGATGACCTTTTTCGCGTGCTGCGGATATTTAAACGGATACATGATCTCTCCAAACCGGTCAATGGTGATTACCAAAATCAGAACGTAACGCATCAGACCAATGAAGAATATGGCATTGCCTACGAGGTAGCAAGCCGGTGTCACAGGAAATTCTGTCGCTTGGCAATATTGTCGCGGCGACAATATTTCCTAAGGAAATTGTGTCGCTTTAATTAAACGTAGCGACCGTGTTTCCTAAGGAAATTCTGTCGCTCCCAGGAAATTCTGTCGCGCATGCTCAATGTTCTATCGATTCCTCGTGGTTCTCACTTCTAAGCATGGAGCAGAGTGAATATGACGCGTTGCTAGCATTTTGTTGCGATTGCAAGTACCCACCCGAGTGTTCAAAGAACGAAAAGGATTGTATTCGGAGAAGAGCGAAGAACTTCATAGTGAAGGAAGGTTTGTTATTTTATCGAGACAAACACAACAAGGAATACCGGGTAAGCTTCGTACGTACGTATGCTTCGAATGATATACCGGTATATCTAAACGCGCTAGGTTGTCACGAAGAAAGAAAAATGAAAGTTCTGGACGGCTGTCATAGTGCAGAGCTAGGCGGAGGGCACTTTGGTCGAGACAAAACACTGTTGAAGATATCTGAGCGATTCTACTGGATTGGAATGGTTAATGACGTGAAAGAATATTGCAAAACATGTGCAAATTGTCAGAAAGCTAATCGGTAAGCCAGTATTCTTGCCTTTGCAAATTATAAACACATGGTCACATTTTATAATGAATGTACTAATATTTTTAGCAAATTTGACAAGTTTTCTGCGGAGCTGCATCCTATTCCAGTCAAGGATGAAGTGTGGCACACCATTGGTGTTGATCTGATTGGGCCTTTACCTGAGACACAGAAGGGAAACAAATACATCATGACAGTCTCCTGTCTGTTTTCCAAGTGGCCAGAGGCAACTGCTCTCCCTGATAAAATAGCAACAGGAGTGGCAGAGTTTCTTTTTTTGTGCTTCACAAGACATGGCTGTTGTAAGGTTAAAATTTCTGATCAAGGTCGAGAGTTTGTAAATCAAGTAAATGACAAGTACAATTATGTTGTGGTGATGTAATTGTATTTTATTTCAGGTGAACGATGAGCTTTGTCGTCTTTGTGGCATCCAGTGTAATATGACAAGTGCATACCATCCACAAAGCAATGGGCTTGATGAAAGGTTCAATCAAACACTGCAACGACAGTTATTGAAGTTTGTCGAATCCGAGCAAAACAGTTGGGATCAATTTTTGGATGCAATACTCTTTTCGTATCGAGTATCTTGCCAGGATTCTACCAAGCATTCACCCTTTTATCTTGTGTATGGTCGCCAACCTCGTTTACCAATTGAGTTTACTATGAAGTGCCCTGGTGCCAGTGAACGGTGTGACAAGCCTGAAGATGGATTACAACAAACATAATTGGTGTAACATCAAGGTAATTAATTCTAATGTATAATAGATAGTAATCTAATTTCTTACTCATATTTAGACAATGGTAGATGTGCGGAAGAAAGCTTTGGAAAACATTATGAAAGCACAAGGGAGGCAAAAGGTCTATTACGACCAAGTACACTGCAAAGACAGGGAAAAGTATAAAGTTGGAACTCTTGTGTTGTTAAAGAATAGCAAGAAGCTTTCCAAAAAAGAGTCCAAGATGGAGCCTAATTGGACAGGCCCCTATCTTATTCATGAAGTCTTGTCTAAAGGTACATATAGTCTCTCCAAGCCCAATCCGCCATTCCAAGTACTAGCTCAAAAGTACAACATGACTCGTTTGAAGATATTTTACCAAAAAGGTACAGTGATATAAGACATACATGTATTGTGCAAGATTTACTTATCATTATACTCTTAAATTTTAGACCAAACAAAAGACTCACACCCCACGTCAGAAGGTACAGCTCTAATATATACAGATCTCTGTTACAACTGAATGTTCCTTTATATTAACACACCATATTTTTTCCACAACAGTACAGGTAGATGTAGGTGTAGAGGATGAAGAACAGCAAACCTCAAATGTACAAGGTGTGTTGACATAATGTAACAAATTACATCCAAGTACCATACAGAATCATTGACTAATGTATCTCCTAAAATGCTACATTATTATTGTCCATGTAGCTAGTGAGGATGGACAACAGGAGGACTTAACACCCTTGTCAAATACACAAGGTATGTTCTGTATGATTTAGTAATATTTTTTATGCATGCATGAATATTGCCTCACCAATGGAAAACTTTACATTTTATATTATCTTCAACCATACAGATAGTGAGAATAGACCACAGCAAGATGTAATGCCACAATCAAACATACAAGGCATGTTATGTGTACACATGAATATGTCTTGTGACTATTGATGACATCATTGCTACAAAGAGGGATGTAACATGTATATGTTATACAATTTCTAGTACAAGTTATCGAAATGTAACTTAAAAATGAATGGTTATTAAATTTTTGATCTTACAATTTTGTTACAGATATTCCAATTTCCCAGTAAATCTGACTATGATTATGACACTTTCCCTTAGATCAAGTAGATGTAGATGATGTGGACATACAGAGAGAGGAAACAATATTGCCATCATTGCAAAGTATGCATTATACACTTTTACTGTACATTGTTTATCTATGAATTGTTGTGCTTTTGTAGAATCATCACCTCTCCACACTTTGAAATCTGTTGACAAGGAAGACTCAACTATACAACTAGGTATTCCTGTCTAGTTGTAATTTAATCAACAGAATTATCATATTACGTTTTCTGCTCTAAGGGAACATCTCTACGGATGATACTTGCAAATGTAAGAAGAGATGTGCCACCAAAAGTTGCCCATGTAGGAGAAAAAATCAGCCTTGTAGCAGCTGGTGCCATGCTGGAAGAAGCTGCTGCAATACTTTTGCAATAGAGAATTGCCCACCTCTCCATGTCATCACTGTATTAGATGAGCAGCCTTCTGTGTCCAATAAAAAGTTACCTCTTGTGTTTGATACAGCTGTGTTGGAAGATCCTAATGGATGGCTTGACGATGAACACATAACTGCAGCTCAGCATCTGCTACAAAAACAGCACCCAGATGTGGCAGGCCTGCAAAGTACATCACTGCAGTACACCAGAACATTTGAGGTTCACAGAGACCACCAATTCATCCAGTGTCTCCATGAGAATGGCAACCACTGGATAACTGTGTCAACAGTTGGATGTTCAAGTGGTGTTGTCCAAGTGTTTGACAGCTCACACCATCTGAAACTTCACACTCACTTAAGTGCATTATTGCAGATATGCTGCAGGCAAGCAAGGATTCCATTGTACTGGAATACATCAGATGCAGGAGCAATCCGGGGCAAGTGATTGTGGCCTTTTGCTATTGCGACTGCCACTGCAATATGCAATGGGCAAGATCTTTGTATGCTGGAATTTGACCAGTTTTTAATGCGGAAACACTTGCTACAATGCTTCCAAAATGGTGCTGTGTTGCCTTTCCCTTCACAAAGCATTGCAGCAAGGAAGCCTAAAGTGTTGAAGGAGGATGTAGGCTCCCGTATACAGGAAGAAAGATGGTGCAATGCGATGGATGCCAGAATGGTTCCATTGCGATTGCTTGCGTGTATCTCCCAGGAGATCCACTAATTGGTACTGTTCCCCTGTATGTTCTAAAACAGTCTGAATGCATCAGGAGCATGTGTGAATTCTCAATCATGTCACAATTTGATACAAAATATGCATGTTTTATGTGCGCGACAGAATTTCCTGGGAGCGACAGAATTTCCTTAGGAAATACGGTCGCTACGTTTAATTAAAGCGACACAATTTCCTTAGGAAATATTGTCGCCGCGACAATATTTCCTAGCGACAGAATTTCCTGTGACACCGGCATTCCAAACACCCAACTCCCGGTGATCAGCGAGATGAGATGGCTGAGGTTGGCGACTAACCCAATGATGATGTAGAGAACGGCGAGAAGCATATTCAGTACCAAGTCGCGCTGGTGAAGGGTCTTCTGCGATATCACGACGACAGTGAAGAAAACGTTCACCACAATGCTAGCGATGAACGTCACAATTAGAAATGAGCCCTGGAAAGAAGTCAGTGCCGTCGAAAGCCGCCGTCGAACGCTTGTTTGTCCGATTTCGAAAAGGAAGAGGGATACACGCCTTGTAGAAGATACTTGTGTATCTCTTTAAAAGTAACCGCCAGTCTTTGTATCACTCGCCATATGTGTGCTGCCACGTGCTTTCTAGATCTGGTAATGCATAATTCATTTTAAGGGTCCCCATTTCTACGCAAGGGTCCCCAGTTCTACGTAGAATTGGGGACGGGGGGGGTCCCCAATTCTACCTGACACCGGCTTAAATTTTGGACCGCCCTAATGTGTGCCACTGTGCTGACCACCCTTACTGTGCATGTACATGAAATTCCACACTTAAAAAGGTGCGGTCCGGCGCCCATTTCTGTCAAAGTTCGGTCGAGTTTGAAGTTCGGTCGACCGCCTTTTCCTTCGTGAGGTCCTGTCCGGTTAGTTTGCTTTTCAGCTGTGTGCAAGAGATGGTTTTCAGCGATTATGTGAAGCAGCGGATTCTATTCTTCAAGCAGCAAGGACTGACGCCGACTGCAGCGAGCCGCTTATTAAAAGAGGAAGGCTTTAGCAGCGAGTGTGACGGGTAACAGTTTCCTTCGCAGATATGAAGAAACTGGATATATTCAAAGGAAGCCTGGATCTGGAAGGCCTTCAAAGGTGACAGCGGAAGTAAAGGTCACCGTTGAAGCTAAAATGCAGGAAGACGACGAAACAACTGCTATTCAGCTGAACTGCCTCTTGGATGGTAAAGGATTTCCCATATCATTGAGGACTATTTTGCGATGTCGTTCAACACTCGGTGAGTCACCACCTGCTGTAAATAGTACTGCATGTAGAATGCTGCATATATGCACGCCATACGGCTTCATCTACATGTACATCGTATCGTGCATGTGGCACATAATGCTTGTTATGCACATGTTTACAGGATGGACTTTCAGGGGAAGTGCATACTGCCAGCTGATAAGAGACGCAAACAAAATCAAGAGGGTTCAGTGGTGTGTAGAACATCTTCATGACAGCTTTAGTGTGTAGAACATCTTCATGACAGCTACAGTGACGTAGTATTTACTGACGAGTCCTCCGTGCATGCAATCCCATTTGATAGAATGTATTAGTGGCATGCAATCCCATTTGATAGAAGGGTGTGACAGGCCTTTCCATATAA
Source organism: Ephydatia muelleri (assembly GCA_013339895.1). Classification (NCBI taxonomy): domain Eukaryota; kingdom Metazoa; phylum Porifera; class Demospongiae; order Spongillida; family Spongillidae; genus Ephydatia; species Ephydatia muelleri. The sequence continues at coordinate 6,161,557 of JABACO010000007.1, forward strand.
TCCATTCCTGGGCAGAGAAATTGCCATGTCTATAATCTTCTTGTTATTGTTGCCGAGGTTGTCAGTATGGACAGAAGCAAGACTGATTAGCAAAGTGACCAGCCTGGCCATTAGCGATGTTCCAAAGAGTAACAAAGTCATTCTTAGCCCACATTTTACACAACACGTCAATATATGGATTGGCTTGTTGTGACGACCTCTGCGCTTAAAGGAGGGGAGAACACATTTGGGCGACATAAAAAGCTTCGGCCAGGCTTCCTCAGAGTTCTCATTCAGAACACATCACAGGGCAGATGATAGGGCTCGAGCAAATGGTGGTCTTGATTTTTTAGGAACAAAACGTAGTGTTGGACGCCGGAGCTCACGTACCTCTTGAAAGGATGGGAGGTTGCCAGTGGCAGGAGGGAAAATGCTTCCAATGGTCCCTGTGGCTAGAATGGAAGAGTTGGCTCAACCTAAACATGCAACGCTGTGGGTGAGAAGAAGATCTTGAATTGTTCACCAGCTGATGACATTCCAAAGAGATCTTGTTCCGCTAACCAGTAGCTAGGAACATCACCTGGAAAGATTCCTTGGGCATGTTTAATCATATGGGATCGCCATCCAGAAGGTTTGACGAACTCTGGACATCCCTGGATAAAACAACGTTTCTGACTTACATGTACGGGGATGTTGCGTCAAATTACCAACTGGTTGTACTGGAAGCTATGGTTGAGACGGAAGAAGCGACGGTTGTGAACGAGGTGGGGATGAACTGAAAAAGGTTGGGACGGCGTTAATGACTGTTGCTTCTTTTTAAATTTTCTCACCGGGAGCTCTCGTTCATCAGTAAATCCGTAATTGAAGTAACGCCCCGTTTCGGACTGGGATGGCGATGGGTTTTTCTCCGTGTAGTGTGCAATGCAGACAAAGTTACAGGCAATAAGCCAGTGAAGCAGAGGTACGGATGCTATTCCGAAAGGATAACAGCGCTAGCTTGTCGAAAAAATGGCTTACATTTAACCGAAATCCGATAGATTTTGTCTGATTTCCGGTATCCGATTATCCGGTTTTTATAACATCTACATGCACACCGAGTTCTTAGTAGTTGCTCTCACATTCTTAATGCATGGCATATAAATTGAATTAAGTCTAAAACTCAAAGGTGCAAGCACCACCGGTGAGCAGTGAGCACAAGTATGAATTGACCAATGTATTTGAAGCGAGAGAAATAAAATTACACCATTATTCAGCTTGGGCATGAGCTTATTATAAACGAATACAAGCAACTTTTATTTCAATTGTTAATCACTAGCCAGAAATGTCAAAGCATCAGCCATTTGGGGCTTCATGTGTGCTCTTACTTTGGCATACACTCTTCTAAGTTTTGAAAAACTCTTTCAGTTGGTGTGCTGGAAGCTGGAACAGCTGGAAATTGTTTTCTCTCATCCCTCCACCAATCAAGTGCATGGATAAGTGGATTGCCTTTAAGGGGCTGTGTTGCAATATGAATGTATTGAGCCATTTCCCTGGTTAAAGCACTGGTATTTTATGTACTGGTACTTTCATCTGGATCATCCTGCTGACTGGCAGACATAAAACTGGTAAATCTTCATCTTCACATGGTACTTTTTTTTACCTTTGTAGTACAAGGCTGAGCAAGTTCTGGCTCCGGATTTTTTTGTGAATTTAAGCAAAGGTTCTTGTGATACTTCTTAATGGGTTTCTCAGCTAAAGCTATACATCCCTTACGATTGCAAATGCATGGTTCAAATGATTTAAATCGCTGGTCTAAATATGCTGCCACAAACAATAAACTGTGACTTAGGGCATCCAAGTTGTCTGCATCCATCTATAATTCCACATAGTGGCGCTGATCATAATCCTTGAAAACCATCTTTGCTACATTGGTGCACACCGTTTCTGATGGAACTGGTTCAAGACCCTTGTTCAGCAGATAGCTTACCTTTTTGGCATTGCTGTTGATAGTGTTACATAGTGTTCATCTTCTAAAGAGAATAACTGCTCGGTGAGGTAGCATTCTATCTGACCCAAAAGAGTTTTATCACTACACTAAGAGACATAGTGTCAGGTCCCTAAGTACCACTATCCTGTAGCATGTCAGAAGCAGGTTTAACCTCCAACTACCTTTTGAATTGTTTTACAAGAATACCCCCATTGCCATTTCACACCGACCACCAGCTTTTCAATTCAGCAGCAGGCCGGTCAGGATGGAATCTGCTTTTAAGCTCCAACTTGCAAACCATCAATGCAAGGTCTTCCGTTAGTATGTTGCTTTTCTTGATGTGACTAATTGCTGTACTCAAAGCAACTACAGGCTCCTTAACTCCTTTTGTGTCAAGGGAATGTCCTACAGCTTTATGAAGAATGTGAGCAATGCATCTAAGTCCAAGACCACAACCACCTTCAGCTAGCACACGTCTGACTTTGTCCATGACAGTTGGATCATCTGCAGTCAAACAAAATGCTTCAACACAAAATGACTGCAATATATTCCTTACAAATGTCACCACTGTGTCTGCAAATATGCTCTATGCTCACTTCCTCCATGTTCTACAAGATGCTAGCTACTATCCTTCAGATGCTGAACACATCAGTGACAACCACCTATTTGCCTTGTTCCACTCCTGTACTGACGAACAACAAGAGGGTGGTTATTTTCAGTCTAAGTGAGAATGATAGTGTCTTACAAGTAGTATTTGCAACAATGACACTTGGTATGGGGGTCGACTTCAAGAACTTGGACTACATCATCCACTATGGTGCTCCTCGTTCTCTGGAGGACTACATCCAGGAGAGTGGCAGAGCTGGCAGAGATCACCAACAGTCTCGGTCCAGAATTTACTGGAAACTTGTTGAAGCTCCTGTTTATGCAGACCAGAGTGTACATTGTTACAAGGAATTAAAGGAAGTCAGAGACTACTTAGAGAATACTGAGCTTTGTCGCAGGTTTAAGTTGCCTAAGTACTTTGACCCAGCTGTGGCCATGACATTGGGATCCCGTGACAGTACACTATGCTGCGATAATTGCCGATCCAAACTTCAGTGAAGAATCCATCTCCTCTCTTACACATTAACTCCTACACTTCCCATCTTACACTCTTCTTGTTGCACTGCAAACCCACACTTCCTTCTTACACTGCACACCCACATTTCACCTCATACACTACTGTCACTCGCACATCAGCGTGGGGTTTGAAACACATGAGTGCATATACATGCAGTAATGTACGATGTATGTTTTGCACATATGGTAGATATGTATATGGTCATGAGTAGTCCGTCTCGTTGATCTCATCCATTACTATTGCACTATCTTCCTCATCCTCATCCTCATCGACACTATCTGCAGAGTTAATTGATAGTGTATCACTGATTTTGTTGTGCTGCTTTGCTTTCTTCTTTATCCAGATGATCACTCTATCTCTGTCGAATCTATGTAGGGGATTTGATGAGAAGTTGGGGAACTTCGAGTGGCATCTGTCATCAATCACCTCCAGTATTCTGGCCTTCAGTACAACTTCTACAACAATCTGCACATCTTTTGCATCTGTCCTCCTGCTGTGAGCAGTTGCTTCTGGATGGATGCCTGTCTGTCTCTCAAAACCAAGAGCAAGCCTCTCAAGGGAGGACACTGCTCTTGCTGCACGAGTACTAGCAAACTCGGTAAAATTGGCTCCCATGTTCCCTATTATTTCTTTGTACAGCTTGTTAACGTGCTCATTGTGGAGATCACACGATATGTTTCAACCTTTGCCACCATGGGTATTCACAAACCGTCCCCAGGTCAGCTGGTGCACGAGATATGGCTGGAGCGTGGCAAGTTGGAATTGTAGTCGGAGAGCCTCAAACGCGTATTTCGTCTTCCTCTCTGCATGGAAGTGGAGCATATACAGCTTCCAACACCTGATGACTCGTTCTCCATCTTCTTCCTTAATTGCAAGCATCGGTGAAGAGATGGACTATAGCTGCAAAGTGGTAGAGGACATGTGCATAGCTGTGTACTTGATCACCAGTGTCTGGTACACTCTCACTGAGAAAAGCCTCCGGAATCTCTGTGAACCTTCTAGCCACCTTCACGGTCAGGTCCTCCAACAAAGACTTGTTTATGACTATATCCTTATGCCCCCTTCAGGTCCTCCTATGTTGAGCTCCCTACATGCAGCTGCCATTATGTGTCCCTTGAACACATTCAGTAACGCATCCTGGCATGCATGCATGTCATCCTTTGGCTTGTTTGCTTTTGGTAACCATCCAAGTCTTGTAAAGAGTTGGTTTAGTGACCCATGGTCTCTTGGACTCATCTTGACGAGCTTTTGTCATATTAACTACAGAAAATCAAAGGTATGTAACTATTATCTTGTGCATGACTTACTATCATGAAGTTCATGACACAGTGCCAGTCCTCTTTACATGGCTCAAGCTGCTCAAGTCGACCCTCTCATGTGTTAGAGCACATCACATGACGCTTGGCACCCTGTTCTCGTTCACAAGTGATGTGGTCACCCCCCGTAAGAGCTACGTGGTTGTACGATGCTCCGAGGTATGAGGCATTATGTTCACCATGTCACTACTCTTTGTCTCATTCTTGTGCAGCACATCCAGAACAATGACTTCAGACTTGTCTGCCATCTTGTCACTGCAGGTGTGTGGAATATGAATGACAACAAACTTCTTAAGCTGACGCAGGTCCTTGATGTAGTCACACAATATTCTAGCAACAAGCACCTCCATGTCACTCTGGACAACCTTCATGTCCTCTCGAGATGGCAGAAAGCAGTCTACCTTCTCTATCATGAGGCTAGGTGGGGAGAACTCGGGTAGAGAAGCAGGAGGTGAGATGCAGGCCTTTATTGCAAGTAGGCTGAACATGTGTCTAAGCTCCCTGTGATGGTCACTCCTGATGTCTCATACATTGCACTGCTTGTCCACATTGTCACCTAGAAACTTCACAAAAGCCCCTTCTCTTAACCATTCGTCCATCACTTTAGTATGGTGTTTGCTAATTTCATTTACTCGCTTGAGAATGGCATCGTAGGAAAGAGTAACATTGATGTGATTCAGCTGTGTCCAAGTCTGTAAAAATAAGTATGCTGTTATTTGTGTTCTTCATACATATTTTCTTTGCATGCCACACACAAACACATACACCTTCTTGTGAAGTTTAGTGGAAAAGAGAACACTGGATACATTGGACTGCACCCCACACAAAACTCTGTTGCGCTCCTTCAAGAGAATGGCCACTGCTGTGCACCAGCCAGGATACTGTGCATCCCCTTTCTTGTGCTTGTTCTTGCTGGCTGAGCATCGCGTCACTACAAAGTTATTCATAATGCTGAAAAGAGTTGGCGCCTTGGTCCTTATCTTGGAAATGGCCCGAGTCCATGAGAAGTTCTCAGCCTGCTTGAGGGACATATGGCGGAACAGTGACACTGGTTGTGCATTCTTTTTGCACAACAAGGAACACTCATCACTGACCATACGGAACACTTTGGACACAGCCTCATGTCTGAGATGAGGATTGGCAAAAAAAAGCTCTACATATGGACTTCATGTTGCCGCCAGCCAAAGCCTTGACAATCTTTTCATATTCACGACTCACAACTGTGATCACATCAGCACCATTCTAGGTGAGTACACAGAAATCTGTACACATTGTGCACTATAAGTATTAAGAACATTATAGTTTATAAAATAAATCCTTAACTGATGTAGGAGCAGCCATAGCATTATCAGTTGTGTTATCACATGGGTCCATTACTATTGAGCTGCTTCCGTAACTGTGATGCATGTAAATTTGGTTTTGTATATGAATACAGCGTACCTTCAACAGGATTCTGACATACATTTGAGGCACCAATCACATCTAGCTCTTGGTCTCCTGGACCATCCGTAGTACCTGGTCCCTGATCATTGCTACTGTCACTCATCAGTGGCTCAGTGCAATTAGCAGACTGTGCTGTGTAAGCATAAATAAATCAAGTGTGTGATACATTTTGTTTTGTACTTCCCTTACAGTTATGGCAATCAGATGAAGTAAGTCTTCTTCCAGGGTGCTCAGCAGTCAGCCGCTTGGCCACAGGTCTACACTTAGTAGTGTGAGGAGATGCCTCAGGGCCACCGGTATCCTTGGTTCTCTTTCGTGTGACCTGAGCTCGTGAACCCATGGCACCACCAGTGCCAGAGGGTGAGGCTTTGTTCTTCTCATAACTAGCCTTGGCTGTTGTATATACGACGGTCTGGGACCATAGCACCATAAATGTTGAAATGGTGGATAAAATGGCTGGTGGTATGTGAAAAACGAAAGATTACTGATCCTTATTGGAATTTAGATGTGTATCCTATATAAAATCTGTGATCACTGAGCCTGGAAAGCCAGCTCAATATTACTGTCCAGCTTACAGTAAACATGGATTTGTTAGGGAGCCACAATGTCTGCATGGCTTAGGTAAACGTTTAGTGACTAAAGTCATGCTTTTCAGCATCTGGAAATGGCAAAGGTTCATCCATAAAAATATTTCCAACTAAACAAATGCATAAACAACTGAGTGGATATGATTTATCAAGTACCTTTAGCTCATTGCTTCATGAAGTCCTTGCTGAATAAAATGATCAACTGAATTGATCTTCATTCAATTCTCAACACCCCAATCTGACACCAACTTATTTACTACAGGCACTGCTTTCGCTTGGAACTAGGCTGCTTTCCAACCCATTTCTTACTCCTTTTGCTGTGCTCAACCAATTTCTTACTTCTCTTGCTGTCTCAACCAATTTCTTACTCCTCTTGCTGTCTCAACCTAGTACCACAGTTCTTCTGCAATTTGATGTAGCATGCACATGCACATGCACATGCACATGTACATGCACATGCACATGCACATGCACATGCACATGCACATGCACATGCACATGCACATGCACATGCACATGCACATGCACATGCACATGCACATGCACATGCACATGCACATGCACATGCACATGCACATGCACATGCACATGCACATGCACATGCACATGCACATGCACATGCACATGCACATGCACATGCACATGCACATGCACATGCACATGCACATGCACATGCACATGCACATGCACATGCACATGCACATGCACATGCACATGCACATGCACATGCACATGCACATGCACATGCACATGCACATGCACATGCACATGCACATGCACATGCACATGCACATGCACATGCACATGCACATGCACATGCACATGCACATGCACATGCACATGCACATGCACATGCACATGCACATGCACATGCACATGCACATGCACATGCACATGCACGCACATGCCCAGCACATGCACATGCACATGCACATGCACATGCACATGTACATGTAACTGATGTACCTCATGCTTTCACAGCCTGTTGTCGTTCGATGTTATTGTTGTGGTCTATGATTGCAAATTACCTTTTAGGCAGTACTTAGTTACAAGAGAAGGGAAGTCTTCCAAACAGCCAGTACGTTGAAACAATGTTAGTTGTTTATATCCCGCAGCAAAGCAGTTTTCAGCACTAGGTTAGCCAGGAGGGCTATTATGTTCCAACCGCCTTTTAGCACTACACGATGTATCATGTGAATAATCCATGACCATCACCACTCATGGAAGTTAGATGTATGGTGGATTATTGATATCCATTTCACTTGTGTGTACCACCAAAGATGATTTGAAATGGAATTGGATCCAGGGTAAATAGCTTCTCACAACGCTTACCCATAGCATGCTTTATCAATTGTTTGGTAACACTCTTATCTAAATGCCACATGTCATACTGATGTTCCATGTATGAGTTGCTTTTCTCCTTATGCAGATGTTGCATTCCGATGTACTTAACAGGTATTAAGTGAGATGCAGATAATATTATTATGCAGACATGCATATTCAGTTTAATTCTTCTGGCACCTTGGCTAGCCCTTGAATCCATAATAATCAAACCTTTAACAATGTTGCATCATGCAGATAAACTGATTATGGATCAGACACAATAGAATTTGACTCTTATATGATTCCAACATCAGATTTAAATAATGGGGATTTAAGATTATTAGAAGTTGATAATAGAATAATTGTTCCTATACAAACACAAGTGCGAGTATTAGTAAAATGGATACGAGGAGGATTTAGTGTCTCAAATGCAACTTTAAATAGATTTTATAGTCTTCATTATTTATTACTCTTTGTATTAGCAGCGCTGGCGATAGTATTAAGGCATACAATCGTCCAATGACCACTGGTAAAATTCAGACAATAATGATATTAATTAGAATACAGCTTTAAAAGGACCAAGTAGCCCTACTTAATCTGACGTTTCCAGCACCCTCAATAATTTCCGAGCTTTCTCTTTCTTTCATCCTTATCATTAATTAGACTGAAACTCCAACGCGGTGGTTACAAAATAAACTAGGCAATGCAATTGTATTGTAAGTGACACCTTCAGCACCTCTTCCAGCAATGTGGTCCCTACATCAGTAATGGTCATTGAGAAAAGTGTAACAACCACCGAACACAAATTAGTTGCGCCAAAAATAACCCATGTGTACCAAATGCACCCATTGTTTATCACGATATTTATGCTGGTAACGTGTGCAATGTTGCAAACCCGCTGCTGAAGCACGAAGGTCAACACGAATCAATTCCAATTGCAAGGTGCTAACCTCATACATGCATGACCTTGTTCTAGAGTATACGCAAGAGATGAAAATAATTGAATTTCAAGACGGCAATGGAATTCAGGTTTGGCTGGGAACCATACACTTCAACCTGTAGTAATTCAAATTGTGCAGTGTGAACATTTGCATCAACGAACCTATCTCTGTTGGCTGTAACAACGAGGAAGAACGATACTGTAAATGTTGGGGCCGGGGGGGGGGGGGGGGGGGGGGACTTATTTGGGGTACTTTATGGATGCCAGCTACACTCACTGATTTGCTGATTGCACAGATAAAGAACATGATAATGCATACAGCTTATATAAAACAGGCACTGTAATTTTAATGCGATGGGCAGCAGCACACTAGTTTCTTACCCATTGCGGCGAGGCACGCCTTCACCTCCCTGTTCCTCATCACGACGAGGCCGTCTGCGATGGGGATGAGGTAGTACAGGTCGTCGGAGAGCACAGCAAAGATGGAGACCTCTGCGAGGGAGTAGTCGATATGTGCGAAGATCTTCGCGGCGAAGTAGAGTTGCAACGGGGTAGCTAGTACGACAAGCGAGAGGAGAAGCAATGCACCGGTCACCACCGGCTCCAGCGAAGCGGACGACGATTTCGTGGACGACGACTGAGTAAAGACGGCGCGCCCGTGCTCCAGTGATCCACACGTGAGCCGCGATGATTGGCGCATCTTCCTGGCTTTGCGGATAATGATGGCGTACAGGATGGAGGGTAGAACCACGCCGCACAGGGTGATAACGGACATGAATGCCGCGGCGAAAACGTAGCAACCTGTCGTCGTGCAATTGATCTGAATGAAACAGCTGTGAAAGCTATGGTCGAAGTAGTAGCAGCCAATCTCGGTGTCCAAGTTGAACACAAGAGTAAGCGTCGAACTGAACAGCGTGCCGATCAGAATCATGACCTTTTTCGCGTTCTGCGGATATTTAAACGGATACATGACCACGCCGAACCGATCGACGGTGATTGCCAAAATCAGGACGTAACGCATCAGACCAATGAAGAATATGGCATTGCCTACGAGGTAGCAAGCCGGCATTCCAAACACCCAACTCCCGGTGATCAGCGAGATGAGATGGGTGGGGTTGGCGACTAACCCACCGATGATGTGCAGAACGGCGAGAAGCATATTCAGTACCAAGTCGCGCTGGTGAAGGGTCTTCTGCGATATCACGACGACGGTGAAGAAAACGTTCACCACAATGCCAGCGATGAACGTCGCGATTAGAAATACGCTCTCGACAGCCGTCAGTGCCATCGGAAGCGGTGATCCGGTCGTAAACTTAAGCTTGCAGACGTCGATGATGACGCTGTGTATCGTTTCGTTGTACGTCTCTGAGTTCATGGCAAAAAAAATTTAGCCCCTGGTCAATTGAATGCAAACTAAGATGCTTCGACAGGAATCGGGTTTAGTTGGGTTCAGGAAGGGGTTCAGAGGGGGGATGGGGGGGGGGGGGGGGGGGGGGGGGGGGTGCTCGGGGGTGTTCGGAGGGAACGTACATGTACTGATATCCCATAGGTAATACACCACCCACCCTCTCGGACTTGATTCCCTACCCTAACAGAATAAGGTCCGCGTAAAATTTTGTACAACTAGCTGGGGAATTCGGTCCGGGGGAGGAGGCTAACTCAATTCCCTGACGATATTTGTTAGGGCAAAGGTTTGAACTTTGAGATATAAATAGCACATGCACACAACGCAGGTTACTTGAAATTTTGCATGGTTGAAATAGGTTAGCATGCTTGCATTCGTCGTACAATGTAGCTTTTGGCATGTGCAGTATACTGGTTTGAATCCCCCCCCCCCGCCCCCCCCCCCCCCCCCCCCCCCCCCCCCCTTCCTCCCGTACAGCTAGTGTGTGCGGGTTCTGTTGCACAGCAAAGAATAATCCATGATGATATGATCCAGTTGAGTGGCATTATTTAGTACCACAGAGTTGCTAATTTTATGAACGTGGTTCCACATAAGGGCTATTGATTACGATTCGCGGTAATTAAGTTATCGCCCAGATACCGGGGCCCTCATCTTTATGTACAGCTCCATTGTAGCAGTAAACAATGGACGGTACCGTAAGCGCAGCCTCTGCATGCATATGGTTAGTACATATAAGCACATTCCTGCTATTTTGCGCTCTACTGATAATAGTATGATTGATGCTTCTAGAAAAAAAGGTATCGTAATGGGTTTGCTGTAGTTGATGACGCGTTGTAGCGACATAAATATACAATGATAGTCGTACCGCATAGATGAATGTCATTTATGGCTGACGTTGAAACCTTACTTGTAAGCATGTATTGCGTTTAGTTTATTTACAATTTTATAAACCTATATTGTGTACATGCATTATGTATATTAAAATATTCACAGATCTCTTCTCCGGTCCAACAGCCTCTCCTCTCCTACACCACAGTACCTCCAACAGTCTAAATATGTCACACACATATGCACATCAGTTGTGTGACTACACCCCATATATCACACACAGCACTACATGTACGTGCACTTATGACTAGCACAAAAGCATACAAGTAGTTACCCAAACTATCTGTACCAGCCCCAATAAAACACTGTTGTGTTTAGTGGACCAGTCTTATGAAAATTTGAAGCACTAAAATGTCAATATTAAAGTGCAATTTGTTGTCGATGAAAGTCACTTTTCGACTCATGGAACTAAAACTTTCAATACAAATTGATCGCTATTTTTTGTTGTTGTTGCTAAATTGATATTGGCTGAAGCATCATACATATTTTAAGAGGATTTCAGGTTTTAACACATTTGTTAGTAATATTCAACTTTAGGTAATTAATGCAATTGTTATTCAATACATAACAAACATCAAATACCTGAGAAATCGGGGGAAAATATCCTGTACCTTTTTTTAAAAAATGGAGTACATTGCACTGAAACATTCCAGATGCTACTTACATGTAACTTTCACATCTTTGGTGACCATTCATTTCTCCACATGTTAACACTTCTCTTAGAGGATGGTATGCTGTTTGTAGAGTTGGCTGTGTACTACACTATTGTATCTAGCATGTCTCTAAATTGATACTCATGCAGTACAGATTCAAACTGATGTATATTTGCACACTGCACCTCGTACAAAAAGGAGTTACATCAGAACTCTGAAGAGCAAGCATAGGAGCCACAAATCTCTCTTCAGTGAAGTCGCAGGCAGGATACCACTTTTCTCTCATTTAAAAAGTTTTTGGCCTAGATCGGTGGTCTAGGATCACTAACATGCCACTTTCGCCAAGCGCTCAAAGTGTATTTGCAGATAAGCAAGCATAAATGGCAAATGTTAACACTGTAGACCATTATCAGCATGCATAGATCCAAACTCTCAGATGGTAGAAGCAACAACAAAAAAAAGGCATAACGTATATGCGCGAGGTGCTCAACATGGAAGTCTCAGAATCCGACTAACAACTTTTGCCTCATGCTCTCATTCTGATGGATGACCATACGAAGGGATAAACGAGGGGGAAGTGGAAATTTTGTGGCATTAAGCTTCGAATACATTGTACAGCACAACATAATGTTCTACCCATACATCAATATACATTTTCTTATAATATACATGAGACGATCACTAATTTCTACAACAATTCCATACAATAATAAATTGTTCAACTTAGGCATGGGTGACCTCAAATGTTGCCACGGCAACATATTGGTCATGCCTGTATCCGGTGTAGCCAGACTCAAGCCAAGCAGGGTAGTAACGTGCTTCGTGCCATCCTGGTGACAATGGTGCCTACCGGAGACACGAAGGGAAAAGACAAAAGGTGTAAAGGGGATTGGGATGCAATGCAGACAAACCAAACTTACGTTCACTTTCAAAGAACCCGAAGTCTCAGAGTGTTTATTGTACTCGTACGTCAAAGAGGACTTCCCGTGACACGTGTACACGCCTATAAGTGGTCCAGGTCCTCAAAGTTGACCCATTCCAAAACAAAGCATGCACAATTACTCACCAATCCAATCTTTCTCTGATGTGACTGGAATGCTCCATCGAATCTGAAGCTCACAACCCACCATCACCTAACAGACAGAGCCAAGCTTATTCCTTGACTGCCATAACCATCCAATGCACACAAAGACACAATCTGGTCACAAGCACATACACTTCCACAGTTTATAAAGTACACGTAAATATGCGTGTACAAACAATATACTGTGCGGTGGGTGACACACCCACACACACATACTCACACACACAAATGCACACACAAATGCACACACATACTCACACACAAATACACACATGCACATAGCACATTACTTTCTGTGGTTCCAGTGAAATAGTGGAGCTCTTCATGTCGTAACAAGGCAAACGAAATTACCCAATGACCGAAGAGCTCGGAGTGTTAATAACTACCTGCATGTTAGCGCATAATAAGCCAAACGTCGGCGTACCACCAATTAATATAAGCTCACACCTTTATGGCATAAGTCCTCTGTTTCCCCAAGTCAACCATCAGATAGGGGATTATGGAGGAACTCTTACCCTCCTTCTTCATGTCCTCGATCGGGTACTCCTCAACGTGCGCTTGCTGCAGAGACAATGTCATTGGAGTTAGAGGAGGAAAATGTTGGCACACACACCCACACCCATACATCCACACACACACACACATGCATACACACATGCGTACACACATATGCACACACACACACTCACGTACACAAAAATGCACACACAAACACGCACACACACACACGCGCACACACACGCACGCACACACGCACGCACACGCACGCACACGCACGCACACGCACGCACACACACACACACACACACATACACACACACACACACACACACACACACACACACACACACACACACACACACACACACACACACACACACACACACACACACACACACAAAGACCTGGTCTGTACCATGGCCAGGTAGACTAGATGAGGGAGGACAGAGGACGACAGGTAGTAATAGGAGGAGCTGTCATCCTCAAGAGATGGTCTATAGCACATGACTCCTTTCTCATCCTGCATGGAGAGAAAATTTTTTTGACAACATGCACTTTCCCCTTCCCCAAATTCACACCACCTCCACCTTTCCCCTGTATTGACCTACACTACCATCCCAACCAGAGCTTATCTACATGTAGCTACCCATTTGGCATGACGTCTGGAGCAGCATGCGTCCAGTTCAAAGATGTCTGACATCTTCCCACCTTTCACCCCAACCGTGTTTCCCTCTTTTCTCCCCTCCCATCCCTCTCCCCCCCCCCCCCCCCCCTCCCGAGCCCTTGATTCTCCTCTCCCAAGCAGGAGAAAGCACCCACAGGATGAAGGGTGAAGAGGCCATGCCCCACCCACCCACCCACCCACGGGATGAAGGGTGAAGAGGCCATGCCCCACCCACCCACCCACCCACCCACCCACAGGATGAAGGGTGAAGAGGCCATGCCCCACCCACCCACCCACAGGATGAAGGGTGAAGAGGCCATGCCCCACCCACCCACCCACAGGATGAAGGGTTAAGAGGCTATGCCCCACCCACCCACCCACAGAATGAAGGGTGAAGAGGCTATGCCCCACCCACCCACCCACAGGATGAAGGGTGAAGAGGCCATGCCCCACCCACCCACCCACCCACAGGATGAAGGGGGAAGAGGCCATGCCCCACCCACCCACAGGATGAATGGGGAAGAGGCCATGCCCCACCCACCCACCCACAGGATGAATGGGGAAGAGGCCATGCCCCACCCACCCACAGGATGAAGGGGGAAGAGGCCATGCCCCACCCACCCACAGGATGAAGGGGGAAGAGGCCATGCCCCACCCACCCACAGGATGAACAGGTGAAGTGGCCATGCCCCACCCACCCACAGGATGAAGAGGCCATGCCCCACCCACCCACAGGATGAACAGGTGAAGAGGCCATGCCCCACCCACCCACAGGATGAACAGGTGAAGTGGCCATGCCCCACCCACCCACAGGATGAAGAGGCCATGCCCCACCCACCCACAGGATGAACAGGTGAAGAGGCCATGCCCCACCCACCCACAGGATGAAGGGTGAAGAGGCCATGCCCCACCCACCCACAGGATGAACAGGGGAAGAGGCCATGCCCCACCCACCCACAGGATGAATGGGGGAAGAGGCCATGCCCCACCCACCCACAGGATGAAGGGTGAAGAGGCCATGCCCCACCCACCCACAGGATGAACAGGTGAAGAGGCCATGCCCCACCCACCCACAGGATGAACGGGTGAAGAGGCCATGCCCCACCCGCCCACAGGATGAACGGGTGAAGAGGCCATGCCCCACCCGCCCACAGGATGAACGGTGAAGAGGCCATGCCCCACCCGCCCACAGGATGAACGGGTGAAGAGGCCATGCCCCACCCGCCCACAGGATGAACAGGTGAAGAGGCCATGCCCCACCCACCCACAGGATGAACAGGTGAAGAGGCCATGCCCCACCCACCCACAGGATGAACAGGTGAAGAGGCCATGCCCCACCCACCCACAGGATGAACAGGTGAAGAGGCCATGCCCCACCCACCCACAGGATGAACAGGTGAAGAGGCCATGCCCCACCCACCCACAGGATGAATGGGTGAAGAGGCCATGCCCCACCCACCCACAGGATAAAGGGTGAAGAGGCCATGCCCCACCCACCCACAGGATGAACACTCTCCACAAAGGGCTCACATAAAAGATGGTGGCATCATTCCTCAGGAGCTTGTCCGTGTCATCACAGAAGACGTGGTAGAGAAGCTTTCCTTCACACCATGCCTTCTCACGAGACTCCTTAGTGGGAAGGTCCAATGGTGGATTGCCCTGTGTGTGTGTGCGTGTGTGTGTGTATTTGTGTGCGCGCGTATGTTTGTGTGTGTGTGTGTGTGTGAGTGTGCATGCATGCATGTGGTGTGCATACATGTATGTAGTATGTGCATGTTTGTGTGTGTATGTGTGTACGTGTGTGTGCACATGCGCATGCATGCATTGTTGTGTGAGGATGTGTGTGTGCATGTGTTTATGTGTGCGTATGTACACTGAGCGCACGCACGTCATTGGGATGTGCAGACAGGTAGGGGGAATAGTGTGCGTGCACGGAGGCGCATGCATGCACATACAAATGCTAGAACATCGCGCACATACGTGTACACACACACACACTACGCCCGCACACGTGGCTACCGTGAGTGCATGTCCCAAAAGTACGTGCAAATTACATGTTACCCATATGTGAAGGAGTCATATTAATCGCGATATATCGCGTTTCGCGATATAAAGGTTTAATCGCGATATATCGCATTTCGCGATATATCGCGGCAACACTGATCACGACAGACTTATTGCCCCACATGTCACGTGTGGGGCAAAAAGCTTGGTCTGGGCCCCAGAAGAACGCACACTTAACTACTTGCTGTTGCATCACGTGAGCCGATCAGGTCTGCTAAGTCAGTTCATCACGTAGGACGATTGGCTCATAGCGATTTGGCCTGGAAACTTAGGCGATGCAATGCGCATGCGCAAGGGTAACGACCGAAGCGTATTTGAAGGTTTTCCGTGGTAGAAAAAGTTGTCACACGCTACGCGCAACTAGTCTCGTACCCAAACCCTGATTCCCGCAGCTGCGGATGGATTACATCACCGCTACCCTGATTCCCGCAGCTGCGGATGGATTACATCACCGCTACGCCGCGGTGATGTAATCCATCCACAGCTGCGGGAATCAGGGTCTGGGTACGAGACTAACGGGCAACAGTAAAATTTTAATAGAGGTCTAGATTCAACTGGTACGAAAATCTAAGATTATATAACAAACATTGACCAAATCAGTTGACAAAACGTTGCCTAGGCGGCAGCATGTTACTTTCATATCTCCGATTCTTTACTCCATCAGGTCAAAAGTGATTCCCATTTAAAACCTCTGCCTTCGTTTACAAACACCCGGTATAATCCGCTCACTAGTGTATCTCTTGAGCTAGCTCTCACCATTATGACGCAATGACATACTTTTATGATGCTCTGTAGAAATTAAATTTTTGTCTTAATTTTAGTTCAAGAATGGTTCATGGTATAATTTTACGAAGTACACACATCATAATCAAACCGATGTATTGTAAATTCTAAAAATCAATTTGAAAAAAAAAAAGCAAGAAGGCCGCCTTTGTATGGGCCATTTTTGGATTTGACCAGAGATAGTATATGTTTTACCCTTTCCGGCCAAATTTTTTTTTGATTCGTTCGTAGTTGAGAAATGGTGAAATAAACGAATTCCAACTGTAACTAGAAGTGGAAAAGGGATCAGGTGCACCACACAGGAAAACACTTGCGACCAATACGATCTGGCGCGAATAGCATGTGCGTCCGAATTGTGTGAATCAGGCACTAAAAATGCAAATATACATCGGGATCAGATCAGGCGAATGTGGTAGGATCTGATTAAGTACAACTAACACCCTTTGTTGTAATTATCGTTATTTTTCCAGTGGTAATCTAATCGAACAGGTATGCTCTTTTTTTTTTGTTGTGTGTGTGTGTGTGTGTGTGTGTGTGTGTGTGTGTGTGTGTGTGTGTGTGTGTGTGTGTGTGTGTGTGTGTGTGTGTGTGTGTGTGTGTGTGTGTGTGTGTGGTGTCACGGCTGTTTGCTCTCATTGAAAATTGTGGAAATTAGGCCCTACGCCCCAAAATTTTGAAATGTTCCGATAATCCCATAGCAACGAGCCAGACAACCGATGCCCTTTGGAATGTGCTGTACATAAAGTACAAGAAGTACAATGAACACCTAAAATCCATATTGTAGTTGAGAATCACCTCTAACCTTTTTAAAACATCATAAACCATGTGATCTACATGCAGCGACTGACAGTTTTGGCGTTCGAAAACAATCGACCTTCGATCTGCTTATACGGACCTCGTGGGCTTGATATATGATACCTACCCTCTGGAAGTTGACTAGGCTCCAGCTTAACATTCACGCTAAGGTACATAGAAAGTGCTACCTCTTTCTTACCAAGACCAAGACGGACGAATTTTCTGAAGTGGTTTTCAAGCTTCTGGAAAAGCGCCATTTTTACGGGTGAGATTTGTTGTATGAGTAACTATATATGCAAGCATTTTTTTGTCTCCGACTTTTCATGTTCATTGATGATTCAAAGGACATATATGTATAATGGTTCGACTGTCATCATTTACTTCTTCCTTTTCTTTGGTGGTGGTATAGCTGCCACATTGTGTGGTGCAATGCTAACTAAGTGTTCTGCTACTATGCATTTTAACTGATGTACCTTGCCCTTTATGGCACTATACGCTCTAGCTAAATTGTTAAACTTAGCATGTATAGATTCAGCACCCTGCTCCCCAAGTAGGCCGAATCCCACATGAGTAGACCTTGCCCACTGCACAGCATGGTCCTCAACCATGTGCATTTAATGGGTATTGTGCCCTTTGGAAAGTTTGTCCGAAAGAGCTCCATGAACTCCTGCACAGATTGTTCTGTTTAAAACACATTGTAATGACAACAGTGAACAACGGATGTATTACCTACCTAGTTCATGGACTTGAGCCTCATCTATGAAGTTTTGGTCATAAATTGAATGGCATTTTGCAAACTTTGAAAATGTATTTAAAAAAATCATAGTCCTGGTTGCAACCATTTCAGATTTTTGAGGCAGGCTGCTTTCAGCCAATTTGCAAATAGCACTGCACAATGTGTTGATGTTAGGGAGCTAGAAGAGTGTTAATTAGTAGCACACATCTTGTGTTATTACCTCTGTTACCTTAAGAGTTTTGTGAACATGGTTACCAACAAATGTGCCACCAAAGTATTGCTGCCGATGAACACCAATCGACTGTAAAGCCATGTCTAGCTCTTTGACAAAAGGGCCTTCGTTTAAAGGAAACTCCCTTGTAACAACTGCAGTGCTAGCAGCTATCTTGGTTTCCTAAGGGTGCATATTAACTCTGATGCATCCTTTATTTTCTCATTTCTTACCAGTTGCTTTACAATTTTAGATGTATTGGCAGATTGGTGTAGTAGATCTGCAGTCAGTGGATTGGACTCTCCAATGAGCACAGCCATGTAAGTGGCCAACTGCTGTAAAACTGATTCAGATTGTTTTGCTTCCTGTAGCTCAACTTTGTACTGGTGAAGCCTTTGCAACTCTTGGCTGTACAAAGAGTACCTAGACTGGTCCACTTCAGTGTGGTAGAAGCCTAGCTCCAAGTTTAGACTGTGGCAAAAATCTTCAAACAATTCAAAGAGCTTTGTAAAAATCCCCATAGTGATATGAAGGCCAGGTGGGCAGATCTATTTTAGTACAATGTAAATACATTAGCATGCATATCATGACTGAGTACCTGTTCAGTAGGGATGTCAAAGATGGGTTCACAGATACAATTATAAAACTGTTGGGCTGTTTTCCTGACTCCACCTGATGCAAGATATTTTTGATGGTGAGTGTGGATTGAATGTAGGGATCTGGGTGGAGCATGGCCACGTGCTGAGAGAGGCGTTGCCATATTCTTGTTGGGGATTAAGCAATACAAGCATGGATATGATCCTGTTGTGTATGAGACATCACTGTGAGCTAATGATGGTGTACTATCCACATACCACAAGTACCAGACAATCCATACATCGTGGATAGGAATTCGTAATCGCCACACAAAAAAACCTTGACTGTATACCCCCTAGGTTACATGTATGGATGCAATTCTCACACTTGAGCATCCTACTGTACAATAATGCTCACCTCCATGTCATTCCCTGTAGGTGTTCCACTTGCTCCTTGTATCGCTCAAGGGCTATGTGCAAGTTGGTGTAGCTATCATCAGCCTCAAAACAACAAAACACACAGGTGTTGTTCACAGAGTTGGGAGCAGCAACATTGATGATCTGGAAGTTCATCTTGAATGTTCCGCCTCCTTTGTCCCCTCCCAGTTTTATCCATATCTCACTAGCTGGTATAACACCATTGTGCCAGGTCAGCCTGCCAGCGCTGTGCACAATATAAGGGTCATGTGGTGGTAATTAAATGTTTAAACCATTACCGGTCATTCTCCTCCAATAGCTCAACAACCTTGAGGATCAAGTCAGGAATGAACACCAAAGGGGCTCCTCGAAACTCCTCTCCACCTGATGGTAGTGAGAAGGAAAATGGAGCAAGTTCTCCTTTTAGGTTTTCTCCAACTGCCTTCCTAGAAGCATGGCGCATTCTTTCCTCACATGCCAGGGAAATGTTTGATGCTTTCAGCCACCTGGGAAGACAGTTACATCACATTTGACAGTTAAGGTATGACTGCAATGCTTTATACCTTCGAAGTATTCGTATCTTGTTCCAGGGTATTGCAAGGCCTACTTTAATGGCTAGCACCTCTGCTGGTCCAATTTTTATCTCATCAGAGATGCCAGCCTCCTTTAGCAAGGCCCTCCGTTGTTCATCTCCTAGTGAGAGCACTTCATTCTGAAGGAGCACAGATGGCTGTCCACCACTAACAACCTTTCGAATGGCCTGCAACTCAGAGCATCTTGACTTGAGGGTTCTTGAACATACCGCTGTGGTTGAATTGTGAGGGTTTGTAATGCGCATGAATGTCACTGGCTAAACAGAGTGGTCAGAGCATAAGTGGTAAACATTGTGTGTTGTTGACATTGAATACACTTACTGTTCCCCCTGTACCAAGTTGGATGATCCCATTTGAACTAGTGGAGATGGCCCTCTTCAGTAACCCAGCTGCTGCTCTTTCTTCACTAGCTGTGAGTGTCAGCACACACTCATGCTCTTCGTAAGCTCCAGCCCTCATGTCTCTACTACAGCTCACACAGTGTACCACAACATCCTTTAACAACAGTAGTACTAAGTGTGAAGCTGGCTGAAGGAGTGGCAGAACTATTGGCTGCTGTGAAAAACAGCAAGGACAGTGCACTGAGGCTGTTGTTACCACCCACTGTATTATACATTGGGCACATGCCAGTGTACTGCATGGCAGCTGTATCGGTTGAGCCAGGATGTCAACACATAAAGGGCACTCCAGTAGGTTTAATACTGAAACAGACAGATTGTCTTTTGATTGTGGTGGTCTTGGAAAAGGATGCTCAGGTGAGATGATTGGAGGAGGGGCTATGCTATTGATCCTTGAGATGATCATATTAAGGGTTACACCTGGGATGCGGCCTCTGCCAGTAGTTGATCTGGCCCCTTTAGGATTGCCACCTTTTGCACTGGCATGAAAGTGCTCACACATCTGTAGAGATGCATTTTTAGTGACATATTCCCCACGTACACCTTTTACCTTGCATTCCTGATTAGAATGCTTCTCCCACTGGAACAGAACAACAGCACTCCTGTGATGTACCTTATTCTTCATAGCACTTATCACCCTGTCCATTGACAGTTTGCAACACTTACACATGCTTTCTGGATGCATGTGTAGGTCATCACCACTGGTGTCAATACCAAATGCTGTCTGCAGCTTATCTGCTATTGCCTTGCACTGATATGCAATACTTTTTGTTTTAACCTTTGTCAAACGTTGTCCACACACCCTGCAATGTAGCTGCACTTGTTTCATGTGATATTCAGTTCCTATTTGTTGAAAACAATGCGCGTATATATGTCAACAATAATATTTTATTCATAAAAAACACCGAGGGATTTCGGGATTACACCACTCTTCAGGTACGTGCTAATCAGCATAACCATGTGTGATAATTGAGGAGACGGCAAGCTTACCTTCGGGACAACTTCCAGATGGCTGTCCTATGGATGTTTCTATGCACCCCTCCATTATGTCTTCCGCGTGGCCTTATGTAAACACGTTGCGCATAATGCATGCGTTTAATGTAGAGCATGCGTGACGAGTGTATAATAGTCTACAGTCGTGTAGGACGCTATTTAATATATTATATGTCCATTTGCAACACACAGAAGAGTACCAACAACGTTGGAACATACATCAGACATAATTAGGTCTTCATCATTGTTTTTATTTCTATTACCGAATATTCCAATTATAAACCTAGTTTCCAGCCGCAAACAGCCGTGGTGTGTGCGTGTGTGCGTGTGTGTGCGCGCGCGCGTGTGTGTGTGTGTGTGTGTGTGTGTGTGTGTGTGTGTGTGTGTGTGTGTGTGTGATTGTGTGTGCGTGTGTAGGCGTGTATGCTCTGTAGAAATTAATTTTTTGTCTTAATTTTAGTTCAAGAATGGTTCATGGTATAATTTTACGAAGTACACACATCATAATCAAACCGATGTATTGTAAATTCTAAAAATCAATTTGAAAAAAAAAAGCAAGAAAGACCGCCTTTGTATGGGTCATTTCTGGATTTGACCAGAGATAGTATATGTTTTACCCTTTCCGGCCAAATTTTTTTTGATTCGTTCGTAGTTGAGAAATGGTGATATAAACGAATTCCAACTGTAACTAGAAGTGGAAAAGGGATCAGGTGCACCACACATTCTATGAAAACACTTGCGACCAATCCGATCTGGCGCGAATAGCATGTGCGTCCGAATTGTGTGAATCAGGCACTAAAAATGCAAATATACATCGGGATCAGATCAGGCGAATGTGGTAGGATCTGATTAAGTACAACTAACACCCTTTGTTGTAATTATCGTTATTTTTCCGGTGGTAATCTAATCGAACAGGTATGCTCTTTTTTTTTCGTGTGTGTGTGTGTGTGTGTGTGCCGTGTGTGGTGTGTGCGTGTGTGCGTGTGTGTGCGTGTGTGTGTGTGTGTGTGTGCGCGCGCGCGCGCGCGTGTGTGTGTGTGTGTGTGAATTGATTCGTCTAAAATATTCAAGAATAAGGGCTATATATAATGTACAGCAAAAACCTATGCTTGATAATTACCAACTAATCCAAGATGTTACTTCACTTGCGGCAACGGATTCATGTTGCTACGTATTCTCTGTCATTAGATTCTAATAAATTACCCCTTTTATGTTGAAATTTTGGGTTCCTGGAGGCAAGTGCTTTCCGTAGACAAGTACATTTTTCCAGACCTAATTACAATATTCCACCAGCTATAAATCTTGATTTGTGATGGATTTTTCCCTTGCGGCAACAGATTCTGGTCCACTATACACCAATGTGTTTTACTGTGGTGAAAACATATTTTTTACCTTAAAGCTGTCGGTTCCTGGAGGATTTATATTATAATGGTCATTGGTGCCCCTGATTCAATGATTACTATTAAAAATGGCGGCCAATGCCATATGTGGCGTTACTCTTGTAATGTATTAATTGTCCTGGGTGATTTATCGTATTCATCCATCCCTGTACGATCATCTCTAAATATGGAATAACCTAATGCATTTGGGTTCGAACAAAAAGATGGGACGAACAATGTCACCAAAGTTTGTAATAATTTTTCAGATTCAAAGATTACATTGCTTTTGTCCATGTATAGAATGACAAACTATAAGTCATTTGTTTTTTCTAAAATATTCTAGAATAAAGGCTATTTACCAGATAGCAAAAAGCATAATGAACCATCCAAGTTGAACTTGAATATTAAGGGCAAAACTTCAGTGGCACAAAATAAAATTGCTCTAATATCTATGGTTCCTATCATCCTGACCCAAATAATGCCTCTCAGAAAATATGTAAATTGACTTCTGGGGGATGGCAGGGGACTGGTTGCCCCTCTCCCTCCAACCCTTCCCCTGCTCTCTGCATGGCCTGACTACTCTTCATTTGCTTCCAACAGGCCTGTCTGTGGTACGCTTTGGGCGGCCTTTCCGCAGTATTAAACCTTGCCTCTGAATGAGCAGTTTGGCATATGCAGCCACATGTAGTGGTATAAATGTGATGCAAGACACATTATGTTACATTCACCACCCCCCCTCCTTCACAACATTAACACATAGTTACCATGTATTGCTGGTACTTTAATTAAAAAAACTTCCCTGTAGTTCACTTTCTGTACATACCACCTGTACATACCAGATCCAGACTACAACCTATGCCCGATCCCATACATACCTGATGTATATCCTGCAGGTCTGATAGCTATGGCAATCAGAGCAATCTCTCTTCTACAGAGGATATGGCAGCAAGTCCTCATAAGTACACTTTGTGTGTGCCTATGCATGTATGCTCTAAACACCTTCATTGTTTATTTAGCTTGCTTACTGTGTTGTGCTATATATACTATATCAGTTTTCTCCCTAGAATTATGGGAAGGCAAGGTACTATGTATTTGGCCAAGCGTGGCAGTGGGGTTTTAAGATTAATGCAATTATGAAATGTGGTACATACAGCATGGTCATTTATGCAGGCTGTAGAGTGTTTGATTGGCAATGTGAAAAAGTTATTGTGAGGTTGAGTACAAAGTACAGGTGGTTAGTTAATCTCCTCCCCCTTGTCCTGTAAAACAGGTGTCATCACTCGCCACAATCATCTGCGTAATGTGTTTGTTGAATTCTGCCATCGTACCCACCTTGGAGTGAGGGTAGAGTTGGGCAGTGGTCTTACACCTGACCTAAGCCATACCCGGCCAGCGGATGTACTTGTCCTCAATTGAGAGAGAAGCTGCCTTTGACATCACAGTGACCTCTCCCTTAATCCCTTCAATCCTAACAGCAGCTAGCCTGTCCGAAGGGGCTGCAGCAGAGGAGACTGAGACCAGAAAGCATAAAATCAATGACCCTAAGTGTTGGAGCTGGGATGGGTGTAAACAGCATACCCAAACTATCTTTATATGTACATTTGTACATTTGCAAATGTTATGTATACACAGAACATCATGCACCAATTAGCCAAGCTTGAAATTGAGGCAGCAACCTCTCCATAACACACACACACACATGCACACACACACACACATATATGCACACAATGCACACACACATGCACACACACATGCACACACATGCACACACACACACAAACACACACACACACACACACACACACACACACACACACACACATGCAGCACATATATTACCACGGCCAGATTGTTTGCTTTCAGATAATTGTGGTGCATATTATTTATCCTTAATGATACATTTGACAAAACACTTTTCACCATTAACTAGTTCCATGATCCCTGATATACTGCTAACTATTCTCCGTATAAATACTTGCACCAATTCTATACAGCATTCGTTTTTAACGCAGTTGAAGCTAATGTGTACAAAGGTCTAACAAGATGGTTCTACCATGTACATAATTGTGCTATCTGCCTCCTCCCCCCGGACCGTATTCCCTGAAGGAAAAAGATTTAGTGCGGACCGTATTCCCTAGGGATTTGAGTCCGGGTGGGGGGGGGGGGGGACCGTATTCCCTAGGAATAGGGTCCGCCCGGACCGAAAATTGGTAATCCCTGTAACACCGGCACAAAGCTGGAGTGAACCTGCTGCTTGCCGCTGTACGTCCTCACTGGTGACAGCCTGTTGGAGGTACTGTGGTGTAGGAGAGGAGAGGCTGATGGAGAAGAGACCTGTGGATAATTTAATATACATAATGCATGTACACAACATGGGACAGTTCACGCGAAAATGGCCCCACGAATATGGGATCTTTAACGCGAAAAGGGACCTAGCGCATACATGATAAAATTTCCAGTAAGTTCAATGGAAATGCAACTCTTGCGTTGAAATATACGGCTATTCAGAGCCTTACAACTCCATGCCAGATACTCCGATTCATTACTGTGGAAGACCTTGTATATTGGCTGGCGCTGAGGATAATGCTTCCGATGATGATCTTGCGCCTCCCATGCACGTCGCGGGGTGGCAGTACTCAACACGGTGCGCGTAAGCCTATTTGCTACGCACTCGATCACACTCTAGGCGTGTAATAAAGCTTTCCTATTTGCTATAACCTTTGCTAAAATTCTTGTCACGCCCACTCAGTTACGCTTGCAAGGACTTTGCATGGTCTGTTGCTTTCATGCGCGCAATTTTAAAACTCGACACTTACTTCTACAGAGGATAAGTGCAACAATGCAGAGGAAAAACTCAGAGAGTACAGAAGCTCAATACGCAGCCCCTAAAAAATGCGCACAAACAGTTCAATGAATATAGATGCACGTGCATGTGACAATGTGTGGTGTGAGTGTGTGTGTACTATCATCACCAGACTGGTTTAGTGTGTGCCACCTGCATGTACTGTTTGTGGGTGTTGTGCATAAATTATGCCACATGCAAGTGTGCGCAAGAGCGTGTGAGCCTGCATGAGTGCATGATCATGTACAATGCGTGACCTGAGAAAAAGCCATTTTTGCTGTGTGCACACTTTTGACCGTACACCATCGTGGCGTACATTTGAATAGCATACTAGTAAGTGTGTCTTTTAACTCTTTTGGCACCACACACGTACATGTACATAGAAGTCAATTATTGCGGTGTAGTTAAGGCCATGTTGTGGCATGTATTTCCGTTTTGCTATTTGTAGACAGCTCACAAGGAAAGCGGCTATTTCTTCTGAACCATGTATTGTTGACTACAGAAGAATGAATGGTCCAGACAAACCTAGCGGCCCTTTGTATATGCATATCAGCTATATGCAGAGGCGGATACAGAGGGAGGGAGGGGGGGGGGAACTAGGGAATTCCCCCTCCACTCCTCCCCCCCCCACACACACCCCACTGTGCGGACCTAAATAATAAAATAATAAAATTTGTTATCAACTTCATATTATTACACCAGACAAAGACCCTTGCTCATGGTTTTAAAGCACTGTACAGTGCTTTTAAGCGTCTTTGTCTGGTGTAATAGTATGACGTATTCATCATTGCCAAGACCTGTGAAGCAGTTAATATGAATAGATTATTCCCCGTGTCAGTAGAGTTAAAGGCGCGCGATTACAATGCTTTTGTACGTGTTAATTGTGCCATATTGTGCCATATACAAGGCATACAAAGGGCCACTAGGTTTATCAGGGCCAAATACCAGGCATACAAAGGGCCACTATGCATTCATCACTCGTCGGTTTAAAAAAAAAAAAAAAATCGAATATTACGAACTTTGGAAATTCTGTCCCCTTCATTCTACTTGGCACACCGTTTCGTGCGACTTTCCATCTATATCAGGTCGATAGTGCATATATGCGGAAACACTGACCATAAGACCATAGCACGTACGTGAAATAAATGCTGAGCTTTTGAGTTTTGAAGTAAAATCATCACTAGCTAAGAATATCTGGAGAGTTCGACAACTATTAAGCACATTAATCTTTAATCTGCGTGAAACGATCCTGAATTCAGGATCGGTAAAATCCTGAATTCAGAATAGTGAGTTCTTCCGTTTATAACAACCATTGCAGCGAAAATTAAAATCATTAAAACATAGAAGCTGTTTGTTTCAACAATGGTGCGCATATTCTATAGCATGGAATAATTTTTATCATCTAGAAAGCTGCCCAATCTTCAAGGATGCATAAGCACGTTGCGTTGCTCTCGCTTGCATAAATTAAATGATTAGCAATTTATAGTTTGGAATGCTTACAAAGAGCATTGAACATATTAATTTTACTCCTTTTCACTACTTATTGGTGGTAGCACCTCCAGACTCTTATTAGAAGTTGTATTTTTATCTAACTGGTACTCAAAATAATAGAAAAGTGTAATTTATTATCACTGTCCGAGCATCCGCCCCTTCTTTTTATGTCCCAACAGTACTGGTGACAGCATATCTACCAATGCCAGGCATTTCTGCATTGCTCTCAACGACAGAAATGCTGTTTTATTGTTATTTTGCAGAGGCTAACCATCGTACCACCCGCTCTGACTCGCTTCGCTTAGTCCGTCTTGAGTTCATTCGATGCTCGTACCTCCTGTGTCCCATATTCTTGAATTTGCTTATATGGCTCTCCTTACAGATCTTTGTAACAGTTTCTATCTTGAAAGTAAGCTTCCTGCTCTTTCCTCAACTTTATACCTGACTTTGATGGTATTTGCGAACGAAAAAGGAAACTAAGCCTATACATTGTTTTTTCTAAATTTGAACGACTAAACTGGATAGCGCTGTTTAGATGAAAGCCTACAGAAGCTAAATAGCAAAAAAAAATCATCAATACCGTTCGAATTGATGTCGATACGAGCGGCGTAAAGTCATCCTTAATTCAGGATTTCCATCCTGAATAAAGGATGAAAATAGATTAAAGGTTAAGCAACGACAAGAATTCCTTTAGGCCACACCAAACTAATCTTTAGTTTCTGGTCCTCCTCTTTATAAATATAGCATGCGGGCGGGCGGGTGATTGGGACTTCAGGACTTTATCAGAGGCGGATCAAGAGGGGCGTTTCTGGGGGTTACAAAACATTTTCACTACTCATCTTTAACACCATACATGTATACATGTATGTGTCAGAGTAAGTCAATAGTGAATATTTCCGCCGCTGCTTTATACCAGCCCACTACTATATGACGTCTACTTCATATGCAAGTTATCGAGTTTCAATAGTGTACTGATCAGTACTTGGATACAAGCTTTGAAGCACTGCATGCACAATCTAGATTTCACTGTTGTACAGTGCACTGCATACACACACAGAAAATGATCACAGAAATATAAATCCACACAAACAGCTCCAAAGCATTACTTCCTTGAAATTGCAGGCTTATCTTTACAACTATCACACTGCGGATAGGAACTATCATTTGAGAAAGGTTCCAGTTGTCCACAATAGATGCAAATGGGTTCATACTCTGCAGTGTAGTACAGAATTTCAATGGGATCACAGCAGTTCATATTCCTAACAAACACTGTATCTTTCAACTCATGATCTACCTCAAGATCTTGCAGCGGAGATCCACAGGAGAATGACATACCATCCAGTGCTGACATAAGTGTTTTTTGCTGTGCCATTGTTAACTTCTTTCTAGCATACACCAATCTCCACATTCCACACTCTTCACACTCAACAGTAATGTTTGCATTTTTGACATGCTGAATCTTTCCATGAAATGGAAGTGTTTTCTGCTTACATGATCTCTTCTTAAGTGTTGGTCTGTGTTGCTCACTGGTCTGAGAGCCATAAATATCACTGAATGAGAGGTAGTGCCCATCACTACCAGGAAGTGGGTCTGGAAAAGGCTTAATCTGCTCAAATATGTCCTTTGATAGTCTAAGAGGCTTGCAGATTGTACATGTCTCTTGTCCACACTTCTTAACTTCAAAAAAATAATGACGCTCTCTAGTACAGTGGGATAATAACTTATGGAATGCAGGAGCATGTTTTAGATCAGACTTTTTCCGCAGCCTACTGTACTCACTGCAATTGCTATCAATAGCCACTAGTGACTTCCAGACAGCCATCAACTCTCCTTCTGATGCAGCTGATGATACACGGATATTTTTCTCCTTAAGTTTTAAGCGTTCAAATACTTCAGTGAGCACAGCTTTCACAGGAGCAACTGAATCCAGAGCCTCTTCTCGAAATGTGGAATGTTTTTGAGCTTTCATTCTCAGCTGATTCATGTTATTGCAGTCCTTTACTTCACTTTCAAACCTTTCATTCCCTGGATGACGTGCAAGTCCAACACACTGAAGCCCTAGGTTAAGAGTAGACATAACTCTTTCAACAGGGTTACGCCAGCTATGTTGTGGAGCTGTTCTTGCTACAATGAGGTAATCCAGATCAAGAAACAAAAAGAGAGAAATAAGTGATGCCTTAACAGACAGGTACGTTAATCTGTGGTCTGGCCCACCATCACTGTATAAACACAGTATGGGTTTATCAGCCGCACCATGAGAAATCAAGAAGTTAGCTAGTTCAGCACTGTGGCGATGGGGTGATGATGGCTCAAATGCACCTTCTTTTAAAGTCACATTGACTTGACCATGATACCATGATCCAGAAATATCTGCAGGTAAGTCAACAAGCAAAATAACTGATGGTATAATGCTGAATTTAGAAAAATCGTGATCAGAAACTTCAAAAGTTGCTCCACTGTGTACAAGTACCCGTCTACCACGTTCCACAGCAGCAAGAGGATTACCAGGCTCTCCCACTTTTATCTTATGCTTGTCATCTACACAGACAAAGTTTATCCAATCATGAAACTTCACAGAAAATTCACGCTGATAACGGAATATTGCAGCAGCATAATGTGCATCGTCATGATGTTTCCGCCACTGACGTCTTTGGACCATGAATTTAACATTCAGACGACCAGTATAATGCATTGAAGTCATAGATTGCTTTGATTTTGGCCAAAATTGTAGCCTTACCCACTCAAGGGATGGTATTGGTGTACCTTCTGGACAATGACGAATGACTTGGTCTCTGAAATCCCTCACAGATATAGCTTGAGCTAGATGTACTACCTCACTGTGTCTTCTATCATCAACTGCAGTGCCAACAGATTCTTCAAGAACTTGAGCACAATATTCCCAGAAAACATTGAACTTTGATCTTTCTGTGCTAGAATTCAAAGCTCTTAGATCAATGAGTGTATTTGGATCTTCAGGCTCCATATCTAAAATCAACTGCACTCTTCTATCAATTTCAGCTTCATCCAAATTGGAAGCAGCTGAGCTGTCTCCTGCAAGATCTTGGTACAAGGTTCGTAGCACAGCAGGTTTAACACTGGCAGCAACAAGGCCATACTTAGACCAAAGAGATTTGCGCATAGCTCGTGTGTGATATTGTGGCAAAAGAGGCTTTACATTTTCAATTACTGGGATGCTCTTCTGAAACGCTGTTTCTATTGGCTCACTGTCATCATACTTCCACATGAAATGTAAATTTCCACAATTGTTTCCAGGCGAATATGTGAGAAGCACTATGGAGACATCAAGTCCAAACTGTAGATCTTGTATAAATTGATACCGATGTCGGTGCTCTTGTGGGCAAAAATCTGTGAAGAACAAGTACTCATAGTTCTGAATCATTTGGAGAGTTTTGCACAGTTCATTATAACAGTGAAAGCGTAACAAAGACTTCTTAATAATTTTGAGGGATAGAGAATCAGACAGCTGACGGATTGATGTAGATGAAGCATGTGATTGCTTCATATGCTTATTTTGGGATCGCAAGTAATCACCATACCGCGACAAGCATCCAGCTAGCTCCTCAGTAGCTTGTTTAAGTTTTGCAAATTTGGGCTGAGCCCAGTATGTTCCCTGCAAGCACCCAAAAAGCAAAGCTGCATGCGAGTGAATAGCACATTCTGACATGTTCGTAGCACTGCGCTTTCTGTGTTTAGATGCTTCTGGCACATTGTAACCAACAAATGGGGAAAAAACATCAGGTATTTTTAAGCCTTGCTTCTCAAAAACCTGGTGATGACCATCAATATACCACAAAGTGTCAACAAGAGCCGACACAAAACGTATTCCCACTCCATCGACGTCAAGTTGAATCCATCCGACATTTTCTTTTGTAAGAAATTCTAAGACAGCATTGTACAAATTGTCTTTCTTAGACATCTTTTCTTTTCTATTCGTTTAGGAAGACTCGTGATACGTTGGGCGCTCATTAGAACATCAAATACCGACGGAACGGGGACAGTACTAGTTGTAGTAGTAGTTGACGGGACCGGGACAGTTCTAATCGCCGATTATAAACTTGATGAATGAACCAAAAGCGCTTACACTGTCCTTTATATCAATGTCTAAGTCTATCAAGTCCAAACTGTCTTTCGACTTACCTAAATACGCTTTTATTAGAGCGCCTTCGAGTTCTTTTTCCAAACAGGGTTCAATTGTATTTACATAGAATGATTTGATTGTTATGCCTTCACCAATGGCTTGGCTTATCTTCCACGGATATATCATTTTAGCTGAAGAAACGACGCAGCAGTTTACTAGGGTCATTGTCCACGTTTTGCTATGAATATGATAATGCGTATGAATAGTATTATAGTCTCAATAAGTTTATTTTTCATAAAAGGGATGCGGGCGGGGGACCAGAAACTAAAGATTAGTTTGGTATATCGATGCGTGGGCTATATGGTACATTAATTAAACTTACCACCTACACCTTGGAAATTTGAATTTCAAAACTCTATCCGACAAAAGCAAGCATGTAGATTAATACTTGATCACTGTATCGATCATTTCTAAATTTTATATACACCTTTAAAGAAGAGAGAAATTGCTCAGATGACTGAAAAGCGATCCGACAACAGCAAAGCATACTGAATTGAGACGTAAATGATGCCTTTACACAGGATGTATATCATCAGACTGGTTTTGTTGTGTGCCACATGCATGTACTGTTTGTGGGTGTTGTGCATAAATTATGCCATATGATGGTGTACAGGTCCATGTACGCAACAATGCAAGTGTGTGCAAGAGCGTGTGAGCCAGCAGAGTGCATGATCATGTACTATGCGTGACTCGCGAAAAAACCATTTTTGCTGTGTGCTCACTTTTGGCCGTACTCCATCGTGGCGTATGTTTGAATAGCATACTAGTTAGTGTGTCTTAACTCTTTTAGCAACCATACACGTACATAGAAGCCAATTATTTGGCAGAATAATTAATGGTCCAGACAAACCTAGCGGCCCTTTGTATATGCATAGACTTGCTCATGGTTTAAAGTTAAAGCACTGTAGAGTGCTTTAACTTTAAACCATGAGCAAGGGTCTTTGTCTGGTGACGTCGATTACAAATTTTATTACTTTTTGATTTAGATCAGCACTGCGGGGGGGGGGGGGAGGGGGGGGGGGGGGGGGGGGGGGGGGGGGGGGGGGGGGGGGGTGGGGGGGGGGGGGGGGGGGGGGGGATTTTTTTTTTTTTTCCTTTTTTTTTTTTTTTTTTTTTCCGTGTTTTTTTTCCCCCCACCTCCCCTCCCCCCGCCCCCGTATCCGCCTCTGCATATAGCTGAAATGCATATACAAAGGGCCGCTAGTTAGTCTGGATCATTAATTCTTCTGTAGTCAACAATACATGGTTCAGAAGAAAAAGCCGCTTTCCTTGTGAGCTGTTTACAAATAAAGTTTTTCTCGCCAAACGGAAATACATGCCACAACATGGCCTTAACTACACCACAATTATTGGCTTCTTGTACGTGTATGGTGCAAAAAGAGTTAAAAGACACACTAACTAGTATGCTATTTTAATATACGCCACGATGGAGTACGGCCAAAAGTGAGCACACAGTAAAATTGTTTTTTTTTTTCAGGTCACGCATAGTACATGATCATGCACTCATGCAGGCTCACACGCTCATGCGCACACTTGTATTGTTGCGTACGTGGCCATGGACCTGTACACCATCATATGGCATAATTTATGCACAGCACCCACAAACAGTACATGCATGTGGCACACAACAAAACCAGTCTGATGATGTACATCCTGTGTAAAGGCATAATTTACGTCTCAATTCAGTGTGCCTTGCTGTTGTCAGTGTAATTCTGTATCCGGGGCCGTCTCTGATATGGCCCTCATAACCTAGTGGCCCTTTGTATGCCTGGTATATGGCACAATTAACACGTACAAAAACATAGTAATCGCGCGCCTTTAACTCTACTATCATCGGCAGCTTGCTGGGATAGGAGGATTCTTAGGGTTTAGGGTTTAGGGTTTAGGGTGCGAGGACTAGGTCAACTTGCACCCAGGAATCCGAATCCGGTGTCAAAAACACCCGTCTCGCTCCTAAAATTTTTCGGCCATGAACGAGAGCACCTTCGGCGCCATAGTCTATACTCCTGAACACGGGGAATAATCTATTCATATTAACTGTTTCACAGGCGTTGGCAATGATCGTTTCCGCGGTGCGGGAAAACGTTATTTGTAAACAACTCCTGCGAATTTGACGAGTAAAAAACACTTTTCCTCCGAAATACGTGTTGTTGACTCCAAAAACGATAATGGTTAGTAAACAGTGGCTTCATTTCATAGCAGCTGCTGGGTAATATTGCGCTGTTGCCTGCGAAACAGTTCATGCATTTTTTGTTACAATAAGCGTCACATGCATAAGACCTACTATCTGTGCTTGAAGCATGTCATTGGAACCTCCCCTTTTTGGACGGTGACTATGTCACTGTGTGATTTGTATTGGCAACGCATGGAGCACAATGCCCAACCTAGAGGAACATCAACTAGGACCCACCTGCACATCTGTGCCTGCATGAGGCACGCCCTTAATTGGCCCTCTGTCCCGTTCACCTCCCATTGTTCCATCTAACAACGCATATGTATACAGCCATTGCAGGCTAGTCTTGCATATCTTGAAATGCATGCATGCATATAGTCATGTCATGAGCTAGCATTGTCCTAAGTATAAAGGAGCCGCAAAATGCAAGAGTGAAATGGAAAGCTAGGGCAGAGGGACATGTTTCAAGCACAGATATGTATCAGGTTGGTACTAGGTGTTGTTCCTATATAGTGCAACCTCACGCCAGCAATGTGGTCGTTTGGTTGGGGGCATGGTGCTACACACACATGCAGTATAGCTACTGTCCAAAAAAGAGAGGGGCCATGGACATACCTCAGGCACTGTATGTCAGGTGTGTCCAGGTGAAAGCTTATCAATTCAGTATTTTGTAACAAGGTTTGATAAGAAAAACACTTTCATGCATTATTCCCCGATCGAGTAGAGCTAGCGGCATGGGATTACTTTATGCTTTTGTGTTAATTGGTATGGAAATGTGCGGTTGAGGCTATGTTCAAGCATGCGATACACTAGTTCTCTTAATTAATAATTTATCTTATTGTGAGTGGGTGTGTGATTTAGAGCGTAACTCTTCCTACCCTCTTGGTTCGATACTTCAGAACTTCTTATTCCACACATGCAACCGGCGTATTTATACACAAAAAGTACAACGTCATATCACCTTCTGAATCTAAGAGAGTCGTCACACCATTTCAGCTAACACAGCGAAGGCCGGGAAAAAAAGAAAATGCATCTGTGGTTTTCCATACACTGATACTTTAGTTTGCATAGAAAAAGGGTGCGTTAATTCAAGTAGTCGAAGACCACATACATACGAGTAGGTGTGGCCTGCCGTAGTATGCACGTGGTCGGCACGTATATGCGACTAATTGGACACACCCTTTTTCTGTGCAAAACGATCTATATAAGCCATAACGCGTAAAAGCGTGACACATATAAACCGCCAGGAAAAATGGTAGCGACAGCGGTTTTGGCTACAGCAATCATATCTCTGTTCGTGATCAGTACAAATGCTGATGTAATCACATCTCTCGACGTGATCTCCAGTCCTAGCGCAGGGCAGCAGTGTCCACCTCGGTACATACGAGTGAACCAGGACTTGAATCAAGGATCAGGAGGAAACTATATCTATCTGTGCTATTCGACGGATCCTATTTTCGGCGAGCCAGTGACTGAAATCCTTGTCATGGCTAGTACTTCAGGCTCTGTTCCTACACCCTTTCGATACACCCTGATCCCTCAAGACCTCAACAAAGGAGCTGAAGGAAAGTACATATATCTGATGTACTCAAAGAATGGCGATTTTCCAATCAAGGGGATCTATGCCATCGCGGGAGATACCCTAACATCAGCGCCCCTCCTGGTTGGATAAAAAATACCCAAGACCTCAATGAAGGCTCTGGCGGAAAGTACATCTACTTCGTCTACACGTATAATTGATGCAGTGGCACTTGCACCGAGCCTGCATTTATCGCGAACTATATATGTATACTACTGCATTTTTTCCTAGTCAATGTACAGTTTTGGACCCGCTACATAGTTTTGCTGTTGTTTTTGTTATTTTTAATATAGTGGCTGAACAACGTAATTATCACACGGATTTGGGGTAAAACAGCGACCAAACTATTATCGTACCCAGACCCAAACGTACGTACTAAGCATTGTTTCTCATGATGAAGAATATAAATTCCATGTCTCGAGCTGAGGTTTTGATCTCATCACCCATTAAATTTGTAAGAAATGGGACAGTTTCCTCGAAAATGATTCCATGTTTATGATATAGGATATAAAGATATAAAAATGCCTTACGCTTGAATCGCTAGAACTTCCGTATACCGTTAAAGCTCTATTTTCACCACATCATACCACACCTTTTCTTAATGGGAATAATGATTTTGTCTCTATCAATATTAGTTCCGACGTTATGATACTCCACGATGTTCAAAACGACCACATCTTCAATTAGCTTGTCTCTATTGAAAATTTCTGTTCGTTGATTTTACCCTATCCGTAACGGAGATATAGCTGTGCAAAGTTAATGCATAGTTCCCGCTAGATTCGCCCCATCATTGCATGCATGCAACCCACTCCC
This sequence comes from Ephydatia muelleri, assembly GCA_013339895.1. NCBI lineage: Eukaryota > Metazoa > Porifera > Demospongiae > Spongillida > Spongillidae > Ephydatia > Ephydatia muelleri. The sequence goes on from JABACO010000007.1 coordinate 6,197,433, forward strand.
TATCAGGACAATTTCTTTGCACCGCCCATTATCCACCCATTCTCCAAGCCAGCCGTTCGCAACAGAGTTTTGCCTCTCCCAAGCAATGAGTTTATGCGGTCGAGGTAGATTGACTTCTCACTTCGCAAGACGATCGTATCAAATTAATGGATATCTAAGTGACCGAATAGAAGCTAGCGTCACATTCCTCAGCCTCACATTCCAGCGGTTAGATCGTTATTTTGATAATGACCGGCCATAATCTAGTTATGAATAAAATTGATGTTCATCTTTTTTTTTTAAGTAACAAATTCTAGACATAGTGATTTATCGAGCGTTTATTACCTTGGAATTGCAATTTGTATATCAGTCATTTTCAACCTTCATGTCTTACATATGCAAAATCACCACAAGATGGCTGACTATCTCACTCAAGGAAGGGGTGTGGTTAAAACCAGCGGTACCCTGAAGTAGAGTAGGTACACTTGTGTACTGCTGGTATATAGCCTCGCATGGTACACAGTATGCAAGTTGTCTATCACTACAGCCATGCCCTCACCTTAGATATTAAAAATCACCAAGCACATTAGCACGTTCGCACATCAGCAAAAATAACTCAACTCACCTGGAATTTGTAGACACTGTTAGTTTTCGTAGCAAACCTTATCGATTTTTGCCGCTTGCTATTTAGTGAGCTTCCACTGTCCAACTTGGATATCAATTCAATTAGCTTAGGCTAGTGAATGTCATTAGATGGTAACCGGCTAATATGTAACGAAAACTAATAGTTTCTGCAATTTCCAGGTGAATTTAGTAATTTTTTCTGACGTGCGATGTGCGAGCCGCTACTTTTTCCCCCCCCCCCCCCCCCCCCCCCCCCCCCCCCCCCGAACCCAATTCCTGCCAAAACTCCGTTTGCGTCCCATTCCTAATCGCGACGTTCATCGCTGGCATTGTGGTGAACGTTTTCTTCACCGTCGTCGTGAGACCCTTCACCAGCGCGACTTGGTCTGAATATGCTTCTCGCCGTTCTCCACATCATCATTGGGTTAGTGCCTCACCCATCTCATCTCACTGATCACGGGATTTGGGTGTTTGGAATGCCAGTGTTATAGGCATTACGGTCCGAGTCAATTCTCGGTCCGTATTCCCTACCCCCCGCCCCGCCCCCATAGCACGGACCGTACTTCCTAGCTGCACGTTTCGTCAGTTTTCTTGACTCCGGTTGTTCTTCCGAGGGGACAAGTACAGTGGCACTGCTCTCTTGATTCGAGAGGCCTCCGACGTGGGCTAAATGCTGTGTTTACGATCAATGCAAATACTTGTTTTATTATTATAACTATACATATTGAGCATGTTTTAACTTTTAAATACCTTCACGTGCACCTATAGCTAGCTTGGTCACATTATCAAATGTCTTTACTGATTTAGTTCTTTATAGGTGCGTTGCAGGACGATACGCTTATTCCACAGGCGGATAGTAAATTGTTCAGATTCGAAGGTTTCAGTTATGTTTCTCAGTTAAGATTCGAATGTTCCAGTTGCACTCCTAATGTAGAAGTACTGATACTTTAACACCTGTTTGAAGTCGTGCGAATGTACGAGACAATCTAATATTACCCAACTGTATTCCAATTTTATTACACAACTATCAAGCATTACAATAAACAGCATACACACACAGGCTAAACTAAAAAACACTAGATGAATGAGTCTACTGACTGAAGCTGCATTGCCCCTCTGCACTGCCACAGAAAGCCTCTGCAGCAGGAATGTGGAGGGTGACTTCTGCTCACTGGTTGAAGCACAAAGGCTGTGACCAAGTTCTATGGTGTTGTCTCAATGACATTAGGAATGAATCAAGAAAATGTTAAAGATGTGCAGGTTCAGACAATATGTGGACAAATCACCTGTAAAAAAATATTTGATAAAACAATTAAAATATTACCTTATCTGCTTGGATTCTATAACAGTGATATCACTGTCTGTTTTTATACAATTAAGATGCAGCATCGTGAATGCATGTCACATATAAAACCATTAGACATACTGTACATCAGAAGTGGGATGAGGTTGAGGCTTGCACTATCTGTTATTTGCTTCAGACTTGCAAACAAATGAACAAAAAGTAGAAATGAACACAAATGATACAAATCTGATAGTGTTAGGTCCCCAAGTACCACTATCCTGTAGCATGTCGCAAGCACGTTTTACCTCCAAATACCTTTGAATCATTTTACTAGAATACTCCCTCGCCATTTCACCATCTACCACCAGCTTTTCAGCAGCAATGGAATCTGCTTTTAAGCTCCAACTTGTGAACTATCAATGCAAGGTCTTGCGTTAGTATGTTGCTTTTCTTAACGTGACTAATTGCTGCACTCAAAGCAACTACAGGCTCCTTAACTCCTTTTGTGTCTAGGGAATGACCTACAGCTTTATGAAAAATTAATGTGAGCAATGCCTGTAAGTCTAAGAACACCACCTTCAGCTAGCACACGTCTGACTTTGTCCATGATAGTTGGACCATCTGCAGTCAAACAAAATGCTTCAACACCACATGACTGCAATATATTTCTTAGAAATGTTACCACTGTGTGTGCATCCTCTTGCACAACTTCATCCGTCTCATCCAACAGTACTTCTAATGCAGATGCTGCAAGGGTGACGGATCTCATCTTAAAGTCTTCAGTAATTCAGTGAGCTGTTACACCAAAGAAACCTTTCTGGTCCAATCTTGACCAACAATCAATGGTTGTTGATATCAAGAGCTGGCCTTGGATGTTCATTGGACATTCCAACTTCATACTTTTCATTACAGCCTGTTTCTTTTCAGTGTACTCTGCAACTGAGCGTTTATCATGGCCTGACTGGGTAAGGAGAATCTTGGACCCATGGCAGCACAAAACTTCTTAAATCCAGAACTCTGTTACAGATTAACTGGCCGCATATCTTTACTAATGAATTTGCATAAAGCTGAAAACTTGGCTTTCCACGTTGTTGAGTCTGTGTCATAAGGTTTTTGAAACGCTTAGAGTGTCACATTTTTGTTTAATAGATGCTGCAGTCTCAGTTAGTCTAAAGAGTCCACGTTGCTAATTAATGCCATGCTTTGCACTTAAATGATTGATCATAGTTCCAGTGCCAGCAGAAGTATGGTGTAATTTTGCCTTGCACTGCTCACTAGTGACACAACAATGTGTGATACGTTTCACAACTTTCCCCGTTTCATCCACAACGGCGACGAAGTGTTATTCCAAGACCTACATGGACGAGGTTGTGATGACATACTGTAACTGTAACAACCAGCATAGATGGACACAACATTATTGCACACGCATGGGGAGAGACAAAGGCTTCGTGTGAATTCATTCCACAACCATTCCAGGAAGACCTCCAAACAAACGCTGATGGAGGGAAATGCTTGACGAAGAGATAGGACATAGTGAAGTTTTCAACAAAACAGTCAAACTATTTAAAGTGGCAGAAACATACTTCGATGCGGTTTCTATTATTGACATAAATAATCATATGAGACAAGGAGGATTGGCAATTAGAAACAGCATGCATGGCGAGCACAGTCCTGGATCGGAGTAGTCGTGCATGCGATTTCAACGATCCTTGAAACTGATGCACACCTTCTTTATAAACCCTCGAGGCTCTAAAATAAGCCATTCGGACTTTACTGCATGCATGAAGTTGTTGCTAAACGCCTGCTGATTCGCAGAGACCTGGCACAAATACTGAAAACTCAGGTCATGAACTCAGTAAGAAATGCTATGCTATCATGCTATCTGCAAATATCATATATTCTTATTAGAAGTGTATTCATTCCGTTTGTAGCTACAGGTATGTAAATAATCAGCCACATCATTGGGATCCGTTTATGTAGTGCATGTGTTTGAATATCATTTTAGTTTTGTGACTTAAGTCACATTTCTAGGTTACAATTCCTTGGTCAATCTATGGCTAAGAAGTTCGATAGAAACACCAGCGGAAAGCTTATGGCGACCATGCACGTGTAAAAATGTAAATTTCCGTCCAAGCATTCATACATGCATTCATGTGCGCATTATCGTCACATTAGCGCCACCATGCAAGTGGTGTGGTGTATCCCTTGATGTTTTAGGTAGTACTCGTATATAGTTTCTTTTGCACGCCATGAAGCCCACTCAAATGCCAAACAGAAGATTATAAGGTGAATGGAGACGGATGCTTTGATGCGGGAGAATATAGGTTACATTCGAGCCATTTACAAATGAATCATCCGAAGGACATTTAGAATGCTGCATTTGGCCAAATTGAACTAATAATAGCTCAGCATGCTTTAAGCTCATGTGTATTATAAGGTTGACGTTCATGCATGGTTCAGAGGTGTTATTTCAAACAAATGAGTTAAGGATTCAGTGTGCATCAGATGTACCTGACATGTTTCAGCATCAAAAAGTACCAGAAATGTTTTCCATTAGCCAATGCAATCTTAAGGCACTTAGTGCCAATTAAGTACATACACGTATGACAGACCGTATATATGTTGCATGAGACAAGTGCGTATGTTCGAGCAAGTCTCTTATTTGCCATGGTTAGGGCGTCAAGTCTGTTCCTGAGGGTATCTAGGTTAAAGTGGAGAAGCTAGTGCTGTGATGACTGCATGGCTCCACTCCTTAATCACGCATCAAATGTTCAGCACCAATATTTGCGTTTGATATGTTTTGTATTACGTATTTTTCGGTGTGCGTATGCATGTCCATTTTGATGAGTAGAAAAATATTTTACCCACAAGAAGTGTAGGGTATAAATACAGAGCCCTTCAATTGTACCACTCTTCAACCACAGATGCCATAGAAACATCGGCAAAGACAAAGCAGCAGTAAGGTCAGATAAAGTATAGAATTCCGACAAACCTATAACTGCATGCAGCTGTTCCTCTACTGAATTAATTACACATCCCAAAATAGGTAGCTGTCTCGTTCACCTTGCATGGTGTGTTTGTTTGCAAGCATGGAAAGCAACACAATGCACCTCAATTATGTCCACGGCAAAATATTGATCATACCGTTATCAAGGGTTAGACAGATTCAAAGCCATCCTGGCGACAATAGTGCATAATCAGCAAAGACAACATAAGAGACAAAACACAGAGTGAGGTGGTGAAAGTGAGGTGGTGAAAGGGAGCTGGGGAGGGTGGGGGGATGCAATGGGAATCAATAAACTCACATTCACTGTCACAGAACCCAAAATCTCAGACAACTTATACAACACAGAAGATGTCTAATGATGTGTGTACACCACTAAAGGACATGCAGATTTTCAAGCTCTCCTCAAACAACTTTAGCACAACCCAATAATAAATCACAGTATTTTAAAGCCACAATAACTGCAATCCTGCTCTGGAGAAGGGGTAATACTATTGGCAGCTCCCCACTGATGTCTTTATATGTTTGGGGCACACACAGAGTCACATATCTGCATGCTTGATCTTACTTTTCCCGCACCAAGGTAAAGCTTACTAAACCTTCATGTGCAACACATACTTGCTGGTCCAGCCTGCTCTTGAAATAATGGAGGGCCACTGCACAATGGTCATTCGTTACTATCTGGATCCCTTCTACAAAGTAATGTAATGATAAAAGGGAAGGTGTCCATGCAGTGATGGCTTGAATAAAGTGATTAGGCAGTCCAGAATGGACATAGCCACCATGTCTAGTGCCAGGCAAATTGGAGACAGTTACAGTATAGTATTAGCTTGTGCCACAAGGAAGTCACCAAAATGTATCCTTCAACCTTAGTTCGGCACTGTCAGCTTCATAATCACCGGAGTACTCTACTCCGTAACGCAGCCAAAGCCGGTATAGATCCTCATTTAAATATACACGTACGACATTTGCATATAATTCTCTAAGACTTATTAATTATAATTGTTGGGTGATACACAAATCAAAGAAGCAAAAGTGGCTATATAGGATAGAATAGTGCAAGAATAAGACCTGTATTTAGCATACATGAAGATATAACTAGAGAATGAAATAACAATACTGAGAAAGTACCATCTTTTCATGCGCTACCGCTTGTTCTGTCTGGAAATGATCAAGCTTCAACCGGTAATCATTAAATTCAGCAATCGGTACGTATCCTATATCACAAGGAGGGGTTGGCAATGTAAGGTACCGATTCTTATTGAACAAACTGATAGGCGTATTGTCCAGCTAGAATATGCACTGAATTTTTTTTTTTTTTTTAATGCGGCAAGCTATTTTGGTTCGACTGGCGGCAGCAGCAGCACACTAGTTTCCTGCCCATTGCGACGAGGCACGCCTTCACGTTCCTGTTCCTCATCAGGACGAGGCCATCTGCAATGGGAATGAGATAGTGCAAGATGCCGGAGAGCACAGCAAAGGTGGAGACCTGTTCGAGGGAGGTGTCGATTTGTATAAAGATCCTCACGGTGAAGTAGAGTTGCAGTGGAGTTGTTAGGATGACAAGCGAAACGAGAAGCAGAACCCCTGTCACCACCGGCTGCAACGAAGCGGATGACGAATCTGGGGACTTTACGGTGGTGTTGGTGCTGTGCGCGTGCTCCAATGATCCGCACGTGAGTCGCAATGATCGGCGCATCTTCATGGCTTTGCGGAAAATGATGGCGTACAGGATGGAGGGTATACCCACGCCGAACAGGGCGATAACGGACAAAGACGCCATGGCGAAAGCGTAGCAACCTGCCGTCTTGCACTGTATCTGGATGAAACAGCTGTGAAAGCTATGGTCGAAGTTGTAGCAGCCAATCTCGGTGTCCAAGTTGAATACAAGAGTAAGCATCAAACTGAACAGCGTGCACGGCGCGACAGTGTACCGTATGCAGCCTTGTATATTGCACCCATACTAATCGATACTCGTCTGCACTCGACACGTGGGCAGTTTTTCATACGTCACGAATGCGGCGCCTGTATACGTCTCAGAACGAACACTTCGCTTATACGTATGATATCGCGGTCTGCATATGGATTCAGTATATTCGTCATCACCTGTCTGCATACTTCAGATGAACGCGTGCAGACTCTGTACACGTCATGTATTCGAATCGTTTCAAATCCATTTTCTGTTCTGCATACTTGAAGGCTAGTGCTTAAACCCTGAACCACGCCAGTCAGAATTTAACGGCAAAATTTAATCAAATTACAGCTGAAATACAACTTGGTCAAAAAATAAACAGGTATAGTTCCAAGCTGGCGATCAAAGTCTCCATCACATTCTGGATTTTCCTGATGTAGTTAGAAGGGCACTCTCCGCCTAGCAGAGGCCTCTTGGAAGGCGAGCACGAGCCTCTACTACTCTCGCGGCGCTTGTCGAAGGTTTCCTTACAAGCACACGCTAAAATATTACAGAGGTTATGCACAAAGAACTCAGCATTTACTTACTCTCTGACCGCGGTGGTAGCTAGCTTATGCTTCACAATGCTATCGTCGTCATCCCATTGGTTGGCCATGCAGCGAAACGTTTTCATTTGGCCGTAGTACACCCTGGCGTCGGCTCAAGAGCTGTGGTCAGACATAGCATGCCTACTGAGTAATCCACATGCACACATACAACGTACTATGCTCTTCGTAATGGCGTTCTATTGGTCGGCACTGTGTTTAAGAGAACAAACATGACGTAAGCACGTAAACCTTTGTGACAACTTGAAACGCCGCCTCACTGCATCTACTGAATCACACACTTGTCCTGGTTTGACATAAGCAACACCGTATAGTGTACAGTGTAAACACGCACAACTTACCAGGCCTAGACTGCTTAAGTCCGTTCGGTATGCCTTTATAACCTCCGCCTGTCACCCGCGTTGTCCGAAACTCTTTATCTTGCACAGTTGCACCTCACTGATTCGTCAGCTATATAGTGATCAAAATCAACAATCCAATTTCTCTTACGTTGGGAACGGGCTCCATTAGTACTGTCTCCACAGATAGCCCAGTAGTCCAACTTTCCTTTCCTCCTATTTCGTTGGGTACTCAACCAAGTTGCCTATTTTTGTTTCCTTTGCTCGATCGTGCGTCGTCACCTCCATTAATGACCAACATGTGCAGAACTTAAAACCGAGCATGCGCAGAAAATGATATCAAAATTAATTTCTCAAATAGGCCTACAGGCTACACCCCGCTAGAAATAGTCACAGATGTAGGTATCAGAAGTTTACAATGATTATAGGGATCCAATAACTTACCTGTGAGTTCGAAATAGTACGCGACTCGGTCGAGGTAATTATAGTAGCCACACTCATATATGCGTTTTCATGGGTGTGGTTAAAACGGCCTATATTCCTATTTATTGCGCACTATCGTAATTTACGGGCTAAAGTGCCGCTCGCGATATGGGTGCGGTACGCACCCGATACTTCGCTCCAACAATACCCATCTGCACACTGCACTGGACATTGACATATCTAGGTACGAGTATGTATATCGGTCCGCACACGTGCATGTCTGGATATGTATCTGCATACCATGGCGTGGGCAAACTCTGCATATTACTGCATACGATACTATGTCACGCAGTGGTGCCGATCAGAATTACTACGGCGATGACCTTATTCGCGTGCCGCGGATATTTAAACGGATACATGATCTCTCCAAACCGGTCAATGGTGATTACCAAAATCAGAACGTAACGCATCAGACCAATGAAGAAAATGCATGGCATTGCCTACGAGGTAGCAAGCCGGCATTCCAAACACCCAACTCCCGGTGATTAGCGAGATGAGATGGCTGAGGTTGGCGACTAACCCAATGATGATGTGCAGAACGGCGAGAAGCATATTCAGTACCAAGTCGCGCTGGTGAAGGGTCTTCTGCGATATCACGACGACAGTGAAGAAAACGTTCACCACAATGCTAGCGATGAGCGTCACAATTAGAAATGAGCCCTGGAAAGAAGTCAGTGCCGTCGAAAGCGGTGATCCGTTCGTAAACGTGCAGACATCAATGGCACTGACATTGAATCTCGTTTCGTAGTACGGCGCTGTCATAGCAAACAAAATTAGCTCCAATCAAAGCAAACCCTACTCGGGCAGGCTGATTTACTAGAGTCTATCCGGAAAATGCCTAAAAGCCAAAAAAATAAGAGAGCTCTTCCGGTAATGCCTTCTGCAACAATCACTATTCATTCTGTAATTGCTTTTACAGGTCAACGTGATTTGCACCCAAACAAAACAATCTTCAAAAGACACGTTCCCTAGGCCTCTATTTACCAACTAAGAGGTGCGTTTTCGCGGTTGTCCTATACATAAGGTCCCACCCCTTTCTTCTTTGCATCTATTGTTGTTCCCCAAACCATTGATTGTACGCGCGGGGAGGAGGGGAGGGGGGGGGGGGGGGGGGGAAGGGAAATAGAATACTACTCGTATGCTGTGCTGATGAAGAGAAATGCGTGTTTAGAATGAATTACTATTCCCCGCCCTATCGTACAGGTGCAGGCACATCCTAGTATTCTCTTGGACGACTTGTAGTACTTGTGGGCTTTCGTAACTCTGCATGATATTGTCCGCGATCAGCTATACATGTACAAGATTTTTAAAAATAGTTAAAATAAAATTGATGTACGAGTTGCCGTATGCACAATTTATGTAAACATTAAGGAAACAATTGCAAAAGAATACGAAATATGCTATAAAAGAATTTATACAGACCTGCATATGGGGGCCTAATGCACATGCATGTTTTTCAAGATTTCAACTTTTTTGATTTTCTAGAAGTCTGAAATGTCATCGACACATTGTTTCTTTCGCACTGAGAATCGGAGTATCTACCATGAGTTGTAAGGCTCTGAATTCTTGATTATAACCATATATTTCAACGCTAGCGTTACATTGCCTACTGTAAATTTATGATGTATGCGGTAGGTCCCTATCGTGGAAACAATCCCATATAGCGAGTTCAATTAAATTCTAATCTATGTACGTTATTTGCTAAATGTAGTTCTGTAATATCATTGGTGATAAATGGGAGAAGATGTGTTGATATACGGTGACAAGGCGCCAACTATCTCCACAGCACACTCTTTATGTCATTTGTATAGAGCACTCCGGAAATATTTACTTCTACAGTGATGTTACGCCAGAGCTGAACAGAATCCAACATAACGATATGGATGCTTTTGAAACGCCTGTTATTGGATTCGAATCTTCACATTTTTCAAATAAGAATGCACGTGATCCAGCCGTCGCAATGTCTCAATTTTGGTAACCAGTTTCGGCGCTATAACTCTGTATATAAATATTATGCATGTAAAATAAGCTACTCTGGATTGTGTAACAATAATGTTGAAAAACAAAACTCTGTTAGACCGAGTTGAAATAAATGGAGTCTTTTACGTTTGGTTAATGAACGTGATGCTAAAAATGCTCAACAATGTTGATTCCCCTTGGAGTTACCCATTTTGGATACATCCACCGTTGCTGATAATTGTCAGTACTATGATGATTTGAATTGCACTGGGCAACATACAATTGCTACTACAAAAGATGCAACGGGTACATGTACTGGTACCTTCTGGTAACCCTCAAGAGGTGCACATTATGTGAGTTAAGGCAACACTGCTACTGCAATTTATTACATTAATGGTATGCTTCAACCTTTTTCTTTACTAGCCAAAAGAAAAATATTTCTCCAATCTGAACCAAATGATAAGTCATAATTCATGACTAAACAGCCCTTACACTACTGATAACATTCAAAATGTTGTTGTTGCTCTGAGCACTGATTTCGTGACAGCCTGCACTTGAAGTATAAATTGGGTCATTCAGCAGTTGCCCCTATAACTGTACCTGCATATACACGTAGTAGTGCTCATCTTGAAACACTACAACCAAAAAGTGAACAAATTGACATTTTGGCCAGCCCCATGTCCAGCATAAACTACTTCAGTCATGTCTATGTTCCAGATCACAGGCACTAACATTGTCTAATGCTTAAATGCCAAGCAGAATTTACAGCTTTCTCCTGTTTGATGGCTTGGACGATATTCTTTGTAATCAGGGTGTGATCATCAAGGGCACCTGTTCCTTCAGCATCTGCCTCATCTTTGTCATCAAATGGGCCACTTGGTAGAGAAAAAAGTTTCTTCAAGTCCTTGTCATCAGGAAGATTCCATGCAGGGAGTAATACTTTGATCCATCCCTTCACACCCTTCCAGAACAGGGGCTTAACCCTTCTGAAACCATCTTCAGTCAAATCCTCCTTCACCCTGGCTCTTTAGCACTGGGTAGATGATTCATATCAGAATTAGCTTGAATTCCCACCAGACTCAGTACTTGGAATATGTGATCCTGGCAACCATAATCAGCATTACATGATGGGACAACAGTTGGAACAGTAGCAGGGACATCAGTTGGAACAGTAGCAGGGACATCAGTTGGAACAGTAGCAGGGACATCAGTTGGAACAGTAGCAGGGACATCAGTTGGAACAGTAGCAGGGACATCAGTTGGAACAGTAGCAGGGACATCAGTTGGAACAGTAGCAGGGACATCAGTTGGAACAGTAGCAGGAACATCAGTTGGAACAGTAGCAGGGGCATCAGTTGGAACAGTAGCAGGGACATCAGTTGGAACAGTAGCAGGGCAGCTGTAGGAACAGTAGCAGGGACATCAGTTGGAACAGTAGCAGGGCAGCTGTAGGAACAGTAGCAGGGACTGCTGTAGGAACAGTAGCAGGGACAGCTGTAGGAACAGTAGCAGGGACAGCTGTAGGAACAGTAGCAGGGACAGCTGTAGGAGCAGTAGCAGGGACAGCTGCAGGAACATTAGCAGGTACAGCTGTATGAACAGTAGCAGGGACAGCTGTAGGAACATTAGCGGGGACAGCTGTAGAAACAGTAGCAGAAACAGCTGTAGGAAACGGAGCAGGGACAGCTGTAGGAACAGTAGCAAGGATTGCAGGAGAAAGGACAGCAGTATCTGCGGCGGCAGGAGCAGCAGGTGGACAGTACAAATGCTCCAAGGAACAACAGACTCAGCGACTATGCCCATGCTCATAGCTGGAGCGCTAGCCAATTTCAATTTCAACTGTTTGCGAGGACGATATAGGGGGGTTGATATAGGGGAAGGTAGACTGTAGACTCAAACCAATTACTTGATGAATTCGCTCCTGTACGCATGAATGTTTTCTCTCCATGCATGCATAATGCAACACAGCCGCAATGTAATGATGCAGCACATCTGTCAATGTTTATCCTCATGAAATTCACCATATATGGTGAAAAATGATAATGAATATCATCTGTGCCCACCCCCCCACCCCCCTTGATCCGCCAATGAGATTCATGTGTCTGCGTGGCTCACTCTCCTCATCTATCCGTCCATTAAATGAACCCTCGCATGTGCAGGGGTAGAGTGCCTTCTGAATCAATCTAACCTTATAGATGTGCATCAGTTATTGCAATTTTTATGATTTTTTTAAATTAATGACTGTTTATTAAAATTAATAAATTAACCATGCGCCTGAGAGGCCGGCCCGAGGATAAAATAAAATTATTAACCAGAACAAGCACGAATAAAATCATCCCGATCGATATGTCCTGCCCAGGTGCTGTAAGTACATCCACAATTAGTCTCGTTCTCAGACATTGCTTACCCTGAACTTGTGTCCCATTGCATAGGTGCATCCAGTCTTTCTCGAAGATGCCTCACAACACTGTGAATAGATGTCTATATAGAAAGCACGTTATGAAATTACATGCGTGATGAATGGTTCAATTTCTATAGTGCAATATGCTTTACCAACAGTTCTTTTGGTGCTTTCTTACAAACTGCGCATTGTTGGATGGAAGAGACAGCTGGTTGCGTAGACTTGGCCTGTAAGTCCGCCACTTGTTCTTGGAGCGATTTAATCGCCTCAAGTCGGGAATCTAAAACAAATGGTTCTCATATGCATGAAATGAATTTGAATGTTTTTTTTTTTTACCTGCAGGCCGCAACAAAGATCTTGACGACGACAGAAAAGGTGACGAAGCCCTACGCTCGCCGTCATCACCCGTTCCGAGTGATCGAACGGGAGTACGAGCTGATGCCGTGAACACACTGACTGACTCACTGAAAAATGAATGCAACAGATAGTGAATGAGCTGCTGTCAACAGCTGCATTATGTGACGCGCGCTTTTTTGCGCATGCAGAAGAGAAAAATGATTGGTCTGATTTTACCGCCTTGTGTATTTTTTATGTATCCGTTAATGTGAAGTATGGAATGAAATTGATTGGTCTGAATTTTCTGACGTGTTTAGATGTAACGTATTTTTGAAAAATCTTCGCGTCTGTGTAGAATGGATCGGAAGCATTTATATCAAGGTTGCCTACATGCGAGGTAAATAGAATGATTTGGCATTGTCTTGAACCATTTGACCTTGTAGGCGTTAGTAATGAAATTTTTCTTGATGAATCTTCCATTGCCTACTTAATCGAATCATACAAAGTTTTATACAATCAAGCAGCAAACTATCAGCAAATATCATTTTATACCAAGAAACATTCTAAAATGAAGTTCGGTAACAATGTGTACGGTTCACAACAAAGCCAATCCAAAAGATCATCTATCATATTGGCAGCATGGTGCGGTAGAGACGGAAAAGTAGACATCAACACCGTTGACCTTCGGCCTGGACGTGTTCTATATTACATCAAACATTGCTTGACCATAGGACAGAATGTAGTACCACATGTATTTGCTTTTGTGCAATGGTATCAACATCATTCTTTGCAGCAGAATGTAGTTACTACCAGAATGGAAACCTGGTGTGCAAACTTGTTCGAACCGTTTGGGCCAGCAAGTTTTCTTCCTGTGCAAAGGATACAATCCCAATTTGTGGCAGCATTCAACAGCATGAATGATGAAGATACACTTAATGTGTGTCCTATACCACAGAAAACATTTATATGAATACATATTAACAGTATTACATCCCAAATTACATCACAAGATTAACAGTTTGTACTCCTACAGTGTAATTGGCATTATTATTCATTAAACATGTACGCAAAACTGATGGCATACACATGCAGCGCACACCACAAAAAGCAGCACAGAATAAGTTGTGCCTACACACCACACATACACAAGGCACACACCATGTACACACAAGGCACTCACACCATGTACACACAAGGCACACACACCACGTACACACAAGGCACACACACCACGTACACTCAAGGCACACACACCACGTACACACAAGGCATACACACCATGTACACACACGGCACTCACACCATGTACACACAAGGCACACACACCACATACACACAAGCTACACACAAAGCACTCACACCATGTACACACAAGGCACTCACACCATGTACACACAAGGCACACACACCACGCACACACAATGCACACACACCTGTACACACAAGGCACACACACCACGTACACACAAGGCAACACCACGGCACTCACACCATGTACACACACCATGTACACACACCATGTACACACAAGGCACACACACCACATACACACAAAGCACTCACACCATGTACACACAAGGCACTCACACCATGTACACACAAGGCACACACACCACGCACACACAATGCACACACACCTGTACACACAAGGCACACACACCACGTACACACAAGGCAACACCACGGCACTCACACCATGTACACACACCATGTACACACACCATGTACACACAAGGCACACACACCACATACACACAAAGCACTCACACCATGTACACACAAGGCACTCACACCATGTACACACAAGGCACACACACCACGTACACACAAGGCACACACACCTGTACACACAAGGCACACACACCACGTACACAAAAGGCATACACACCATGTACATGCACCACGTACACACAAGGCATGCACACCACGTACACACAAGGCACACACACCACGTACACACAAGCTACACACACCATGTACACACAAAGCACTCACACCATGTACACACTAGGCACTCACACCATGTACACACAAGGCACACACACCACGTACACACAAGGCACACACACCTGTACACACAAGGCACACACACCACGTACACACAAGGCATACACACCATGTACATACACCACGTACACACAAGGCATGCACACCACGTACACACAAGGCACACACACCACGTACACACAAGCTACACACACCATGTACACACAAAGCACTCACACCACATACACACAAGGCACTCACACCATGTACACACAAGGCACACACACCACGTACACACAAGCTACACACACCATGTACACACAAAGCACTCACACCATGTACACACTAGGCACTCACACCATGTACACACAAGGCACACACACCACGTACACACAAGGCACACACACCACGTACACACAAGGCACACACACCTGTACACACAAGGTACACACACCACGTACACACAAGGCATACACACCATGTACACACAAGGCACACACACCACGTACACACAAGGCACACACACCACGTACACACAAGGCACACACACCTGTACACACAAGGTACACACACCACGTACACACAAGGCATACACACCATGTACATACACCACGTACACACAAGGCATGCACACCACGTACACACAAGGCACACACACCACGTACACACAAGCTACACACACCATGTACACACAAAGCACTCACACCACATACACACAAGGCACTCACACCATGTACACACAAGGCACACACACCACGTACACACAAGCTACACACACCATGTACACACAAAGCACTCACACCATGTACACACTAGGCACTCACACCATGTACACACAAGGCACACACACCACGTACACACAAGGCACACACACCTGTACACACAAGGTACACACACCACGTACACACAAGGCATACACACCATGTACACACAAGGCACACACACCACGTACACACAAGGCATACACACCATGTACATACACCACGTACACACAAGGCATGCACACCACGTACACACAAGGCACACACACCACGTACACACAAGCTGCACACACCATGTACACACAAAGCACTCACACCACATACACACAAGGCACTCACACCATGTACACACAAGGCACACACACCACGTACACACAAGGCACACACACCTGCACACACAAGGCACACACACCACGTACACACAAGGCATACACACCATGTACATACACCACGTACACACAAGGCATGCACACCACGTACACACAAGGCACACACACCACGTACACACAAGCTGCACACACCATGTACACACAAAGCACTCACACCACATACACACAAGGCACTCACACCATGTACACACAAGGCACACACACCACGTACACACAAGGCACACACACCTGCACACACAAGGCACACACACCACGTACACACAAGGCATACACACCATGTACATACACCACGTACACACAAGGCATGCACACCACGTACACACAAGGCACACACACCACGTACACACAAGCTACACACACCATGTACACACAAAGCACTCACACCATGTACACACAAGGCACTCACACCACATACACACAAGCTACACACAAAGCACTCACACCATGTACACACAAGGCACTCACACCATGTACACACAAGGCACACACACCACGTACACACAATGCACACACACCTGTACACACAAGGCACACACACCACGTAAACACAAGGCAACACCACGGCACTCACACCATGTACACACACCATGTACACACAAGGCATACACACCATGTACACACAAGGCACTCACACCATGTACACACAAGGCACACACACCACATACACACAAGGCACACACTATGTACACACAAGGCACTCACACCATGTACACACAAGGCACTCACACCATGTACACACAAGGCACACACACCACGTACACTCAAGGCACACACACCACGTACACACAAGGCATACACACCATGTACACACACGGCACACACACCATGTACACACAAGGCACTCACACCATGAACACACACTGCACACACACCACATACACACAAGGCACATACACCACGTACACACAAGGCACATACACCATGTACACAGGAGGGGTGGTGTGCAAAGCCTTGGTAGAACACAGGAGGGTGCACACACACACCACAAGCAAGTGCACACAACATTTGCACACACACACACACACACACACACACACACACACACACACACACACACACACACACACACACACACACACACACACACACACCAAAACACACACCACTGACAAGGCTATGCACCATTAGGCCCAGACATATCCAGTGCATAAAAATAGACCTAGAAATAGGCAATACAGCCGCTCCTAAAAGACACCATAACGGTCAAATTATTCAAAACAGCCCTGCATGGCGGTGGAATAATTATTACAATTGAGTTAACACGCGCACTGTTATTTACTTAGTCGCCGTCCCTACTAACCTGGCGCATTTGATGTGTCAAGCGGAACCATATGATAATTACAGTTGGGCGTAGCCCGACCTTCGTGTCTTGGCTGAAGGTCGCGGGCGGCCGGTATGACTAGACTTGTCGCTTAACTTAATTCAAATTTGACTCTGCTTGCCTCAAAGAGCGCGAGTACGTAGTGTAGAATCGCGAGTGCGAGTCATGAAGTCTCGAGCGGCGAGTAGGGTCGAATCGAGTACGAGTGGAGTTGAATCGAGTGCAAGTCGAGTCGGACACGAGTGTGAGTCAAGCGAAGTGCGAGAGTGAACTTGGCCGGGGCCTGTAATACATGATTTCAATTTGGTCCTATATTTACTTACCCTGTAAAGTCAATGGCAAATCTATCGCTAGCAAACGTATTGCAAAGACGTAGGTAAATATAAAACGGTATTTACACCTGTAGCAAATATGTTGTAAATATGTAGGTAAATATGTAAGTACCTTTACGTACGTGGTAAATGTATTGCAAACATTAGCGTAAAGACATTACATGTGTACATATGCGTAAATATGTGTGCAAATTTAATGTTTCATGTTTGCGACAAGTTTACGCATCGTGTTCAGACGTAGTAAACCCAACTTTTTGTCCAGTGGCAATTCAGTACTGTTTCTTGTGTCCTTCCTTACCTTCATGCATTCAGATTCTTTATTCTATCTGTCTTACTCCAGACACTAAACTGTCAGCATTCTGTTCTATCTCTAACTCCAATCTTTAGAGTTTTATAAGTTCCAAACCCTTGTTTGTTCATCACAAGTAAATGTAGGGTGACTTTATCACTGTATGCACATGTGTCCGTGTAGTGCGTGCATGTGTATCGTGTGTATGACTTCATGAGCAAACAGTGCATGAGTGCTTCTATTAGAAAATGCAGGTACTGTTTCTTGTAAGAGTTTCAGCCATGCCTTTACTTCTTCCTTCTAACCCGGGACACTAAGATGTCAGCATTCAGTGAAGAGCATTAAGTCTTTGTGCACAAGTAGTTGCTAACTTTTTGGCCTCGTATTATGTGTAAAGTAGTTACAGCTATTTGATCTTTTCTGCAATGCAGAGATTGACTGTACATTTGCGCACATGTGTGAACATGTGTGTAAAGGATCGTGTGAGCTTCTTTCAAATTCAATAGTCCAGTGAGTGTTTTGTTGCCTTGCCTTCATTGCCTGTATTGCTTCCCAACAGCCACCAGACGTTCAGACGCTGTGTGTGAGTTTGTAGTTTGTGTATGCGTGTTTGTATGTGTGTGTTATAGTGAGAAGTGTCTTTGTGAATGTGGGTGTTTGTGTGTATGCGTGTTAGCTTGTGTGTGTATGTGTGTGTGTTTGTGTGTGTGTGTGTTTGTGTGTGTGTGTTTGTGTGTGTATGTGTGAGTGTGTTGTGTGCGTGTGTGTTGTGTAGGATTGTGTGTGGTTCATTTTAGACTAGTGACTGTTTCTTGTTGCCTTGGCTTCATTG
This sequence comes from Ephydatia muelleri, assembly GCA_013339895.1. NCBI lineage: Eukaryota > Metazoa > Porifera > Demospongiae > Spongillida > Spongillidae > Ephydatia > Ephydatia muelleri. The sequence continues at coordinate 6,216,272 of JABACO010000007.1, forward strand.
CCTTCAGGTCTTTTAATACTTCCAGACACTAAAATGTCAGCATTCTGTGACGAACATCAGTTCTAACTCCAAAATTTGAAGGTGTTAGTACAAAACCCTTGTTTGTCATTTCGCTCACTGGGTGTCAATATTGCCATATGACTGTCTACTCTTATGTCTGGTAGATTGTGTATGTGCCAATTACTGAAACCACTGAGAGAAATTTCTGTATTCTTTGAAGGTGAAAAGTACCCGACTGTTTCTGGTGTTTCAAGACTCATCACAACTTTAAATGCTACACTTAATTCAGAAGGTCTACCTTCTTCTTGGAATTTTGGTATTGCCACTTGCATGCATGTATGTTCAGTTGCACTGTCAATGACACATGTGTTGTGCATGCACAAAATACGTGTATACATATACTAGTCAGTCAGAGTACTTCTCATTTGCAGGTGTTCGAGAATGGGATGAGCTTCCTTCCAGAAGTGTATGAGTGTTCTTTGAGTCTTTTAAAACTGGGTTAAAAACCAGATTTAATCCATCATCCTTTTTACTACTGATGCTGCACTGGTCCACCCTGGCCACAAAAGTTTGAGTTGGTTGGAACCAACTAGAAGGGAGGAGGCAATACAGCAGTTTAAGGATGAGTTGCTTATTGTTGCTGGGATAGAAGGTCTTCCTGATCCTCCAAACTCGCCATCCTGATTAGACATTCAGGAAGATGCTGTGCCCAATCAATCAGCTCTGGATGCATTTTTTGACTTTGACGTAAGTCAATGTAACTTTTATACTACAAGTAAATAAAAACCTTCTCTATGAGAAAGTTGGTGGGATATAGGATTTGAAGGCAATGGTGGTGTAAAAAGCAAGGAAACAAGGTTCTGTAATAGTAAGGGAAAATGTCATAGTCCTATATTAGCACAC